>JAENJI010000012.1:1958034-2260065 GCA_018901935.1 Pugionium cornutum | reverse complement strand
ATCATGCAGTTTGGCATACATTGGATTACTTGGAGGCTTTCTTGTAGTTCTTTCAGTCTGAAATATTGTCACAATATCCAAAATTGAGCTAGCTTAACGTCGGTGTTAGATTCATGTTATTTTGAGCTTTACCATGAAAGTTAAAGACTATTTAATGCAGACATGTTAAATTGATCACTTAGTTAAATGATCATTCTAAACGGATCATTGGTGCTCCTTAAGTAAAGCCTTATAAATGAAGCATAATACATGGCATCACGCAGTTTGGGATAGATTGGAATACTTGGAGGCTTTGTCGTTGCTATTTCAGTCTTAAATTTTGTCACAATATAGAAAATTGAGTTAGCTTAATGTGGGCGTTGGATTTGTGTCATTCTTGACTATAAATCAAAAATTACGGAAGATTTAGTGTGGACATGTGAAATTGATCGGCCAGTTACAATAATCATTCTAAACTGCTCACTGGTGCTCCTTGAGTAAAGGCTTACTAATGAAGCATAATGCATGGCATCAGACATTTCAGAATAGATTGGATTACATGGAGGCTTTTTCGCTACTATTTTGGTCTTAAATTTTGTCACAATATAGAATATTGAGCTAGCTTAGCTTGGGTGTTGGATTCGTGTCATTTTAAAATTTTAATCAAAAGTTACAAAAGATTTAGTGTAGAAATGTCAAGTTGATCGGCATGTTAAAAAGATCATTCTAAACTAATCATTTGTGCTCCTTGAGTATGGGCTTATAAATGAAGCATAATGCATGGCATCACACATTTTAGGATAGATTGGACTGTTTTGAGGCTTTCTGTTTGCTCTTTCACTCTCGAATGATGTCACAATATGGAAAATTGAGCTAGCTTAACGTGGGTGTTGGATTCTTGTCATTTTGAGCTCTAAATAAAAATTTAAAGTCGATTTAGTGCATGCTAAGTTGATCAGCTAGTTAAAAATGACCATTCTAAGCTGATCATTGGTGCTCCTTGAGTAAAGGCTTATAAATGAAGCATATTGCATGGCGTCACACATTTTGGGATAGATTGGATTACTTGGAGGCTTTCTCGTAGCAATTTTGGTCTTCAATTTTCTCACATTATAGAAAATTGAGCTAGCTTAACGTGGGCACTCGATTCATGTCATTCAAAATTCTAAATCAAAAGTGACGGACGACTTGGTGCGGACATGTAAATCTATCGGCCAGTAAAAATTATCCATCTAGACTGATCATTGGTGCTCCTTGAATAAAGGCTTATAAATAAAGCATAAAGCATGACATCACGCAGTTTGGGAGACATTGGATTACAAGGAGGTTTTTTCGTAGCACTTTTAGTCTCAAATGTTGTCACAATATGGAAAATTGAGTTAGTTTAACATGGGCATTGTACTCCTGTTATTTTGGGGTTTAAAACAATCGGACATGTCAAGTTGATCAGGTAGTTAAAATGATCATTCCAAACTGATCACAGGTGCTACTTGAGTAAAGGCTTATAAATGAAGCAAAATGCATGCATCATGAAGGTCGGGATAGATTGGATTACTTGGATGCTTTGTCGTAGCTAATTTTGTGTTACATTTTGTACATTATAGAAAATTGAGTTAGTTGTGTCATTTTGAACTATAAATTAAAAGTTACGGATGATTTAGTGCGGACATGTCAAGTTGATCGGCCAGTTAAAAAATGATCATTTTAAACTAGTCATTGGTGCTCCTTGAGTAAAGGCTTAACAAAGAAGGATAATGCATGGCATCATGCTGGTTTGGATAGATTGCATTACATTGATGTTTTGTCTAGCTCTATCAGTCTCAAATGTTTTCACAATATGGAAAATTGAGCTACCTTAACGTGGGTGTTGGATTCATGTCATCTTGAGCTCTAAATAAAAAATAAAAGAAGATTTAGTGTAGACATGTAAAGTTGATCAGCTAGTTAAAATACTCATTCTAAACTGATCATTGGTGCTCCTTGATTAAAGGCTTATATATTAAGCATAATGCATGGCATCACACGGCGTTGTAATCATGTCATCTTGAGCTCTAAATAAAAATTTAAAGACGATTTAGTGTGGACATATCAAGTTGATAAGCAATTTAAAATAATCATTCTAAACTGATAATTGGTGCTCCTTGAGTGAAGGCTTATAAAAAGAATAATGCAAAGCATCACGCAGATTGGGATAGATTGGATTACTTGGAGGATTTGTCGTTGCTATTCGGTGTTAAATTTTGTCACAATGTTGAATATTGAACTAGCATAACGTGGGCATTGGATTCGTGTCATTCTGAACTGTAAATCAAAAGTTACGAATGATTTAGTGAGGACATGACAAGTGTATCGGCCAGTTAAAATGATCATTCTAAGCTGATCATTAGTGCTACTTGAGTAATGGCTTATAAATAAAGCATAATGCATGGCATGACGCAATTTGGATACATTAGATTTCTTGGAGGCTTTATCGTAACTCTATCAATCTCAAATATTGTTACAACATTGATAATTGAGCTAGCTTAACGTGGATGTTGGATTCGTATAATTCCAAACTCTAAATCAAAAGTTACAGACAATTTAGTGCAGACATGTCAAGTTGATCAGCCAGTTAAGATAATCATTTCAAACTGATCATTGGTGCTCCTTGAATAAAGGCTTAAAAATAAAGCATAATGCATGGCTTCACGCAGTTTGGGATACATTGGATTACTTGGAGGCTTTGTAGTAGCTCTTTCAGTCTCAAATGTTTTCAGAATATGGAAAATTGAGCTAGTTAACATGGGCATTGCACTGATGTCTTTTTGAGCTTTAAATCAAAAGTAAAAGACGATTTAGTGCAGACATGTCAAGTTAATCAGCTAGTTAAAATGATCATTTTTGAGTTACCATTGGGGCTCCTTGATTAAAGGTTTATAAATGAAGCATAATACATGGCATCATGCAGTTTGGAATGGATTGGATTACTTGGAGGATTTTTCGTATCTATTTCGGTCTCAGATGTTGTCACAATATGGAAAATTGAGCTAGTTTAATGTGGGCGTTGGAATCATGTTATTTTGAGCTCTAAATGAAAAGTTAAAGATGATTTAGTGCAGAGATGTCAAGTTAATCAGCTACATAAAATGATCATTCTAAAGTGATCATTGGTGCTCTTTGACTAAAGGCTTATAAATGAAGCATAATGTGTGGTATCACGCAGTTTGGGATACATTGTATTACATGAAGGGTTTGTCGTAGCTCTTTCGGTCTCCAATGTTTTTACAATATAGAAAATTGAGCTAGCTTATCTTGGGCGTTGGATTCGTGGCATTTTGAACTCTAAATCAAAAGTTACGGACGATTTAGTGCAAAATTGTCAAGTTGATCGGCCAGCTAAAATGAGCATTCTAACTAATCATTGGTGCTCCTTGAGTAAAGGCTTATAAATGGAGCATAATGCATGGCATCACGCAGTTTGGGATACATTGGATTACTTGGACTCTTTTTCATAGCTCTTTTAGTTTTAAATGTTGTCGCAATATAGACAAATTGAGCTAGCTTAACGTGGGCATTGGACTCTTGTCATTCTGAACTCTTAACCAAAAGTCATGGACGATTTTGTGCAGACATGTAGTTGATCGACCACTTAAAATGATCATTCTAAACTGATCATTGGGTTTCCTTAAGTAAAGGCTTATAAATGAAGCATAATGCATGGCATCATGCAGTTTGGGATACATTGTATTACTTCAAGGCTTTGTAGTAGCTCTTTCAGTCTCAAATATTCCTAGATTATGGAAAATTGATCGAGCTTAATGTGGGTGTTGGACTCATGTTATTTTGAGCTCTAATTAAAAAGTTCAATACGATTTCGTGCGGACATGCCAGGTTAATCAGATAGTTAAAATGATCATTCTAAACTGATCATTGGTGCTCGTCTAGTAAAGGCTTATCAGGAAGCATAATGCATGGCATCACGCAGTTTGGGATATATTAGCTTACTTGGAAGCTTTTTCTTTGCTATTTTGGTGTTTAATTTTGGCACAACATAGAATATTGAGGTAGCTTAACATGGGCATTGGATTCGTGTCATTTTGAATTCTAAATCAAAAGTTACGGTCATCTTAGTGCGGACCAGTCAAGTTGATCGGTCGTTAAAATGATGATTAAAAATGGATCACTGGTGCTCCTTGAGTAAATGATTATAAATGAAGCGTAATGTATAACATCATGCAGTTTAGGATACATTAGATTTTTTGGAGGCTTTGTCGTTGCTTTTTCAGTCTGAAATGTTGTTACAATATTTAAAATTGAGTTAGATTAACGTGGGCGTTAAGTTGATCGATCAGTTAAAATGATCATTCTAAACTGATCATTGGTGTTCCTTGAGAAAAGGCTTATAAATGAAGCATAATGCTTGGAATCACGCACTTTGTGATAGATAGATTACTTGGAGGCTTTTTCATTGCTATTTCTATGTTAGTTTTTGTTACAATATTGAGTTAGATTAATGTGGGCATTGGATTTGTGTCATTCGGAACTCTAAATCAAAAGTTACAGACAATTTAGTGTGGACATGTCAATTTGATCGGCCTGTTAAAATGATAATTCTTAACTGATAATTAATGCTCCTTGAGTAAAGGCTTATAAATGAAACATAATGCATTGATTCACGCAGTTTGGGATACATTGGACTACATTTTGGTTTTTTCGTAGCTCTTTCAGTCTCAAATGTTGTCAGAATATGGAAAATTGAGCTAGGTTAAGATGGACGTACGTTATTTTGAGATCTAAATCAAATGTTAAAGACGATTTTGTGCGGACATGTCAAGTTGATCAGCTAGTTAAAATGATCATTCTAAACTGATCATTGGTCCTCCTTTAGAACTGACTTATAAACGAAGCATGATACATCGCATCTCGCATTTTGGGATACATTCGATTACTTGGAGGCTTTTTCGTTGCTATTTTGGCTTACAGTTTGTCACAATATAGAATATTGAGCTAGCTTAACGTGGGTGTTTGACTCATGTTATCTTGAGCTCTAAATCAAATGTTAAAGACGATTTAGCTGGTCAAATGTTGATCAGCTAGTTAAAATGATCATTCTAAACTGATCATTGGTGCTCCTTAAGTAAAGGCTTAAAAATGAAACATAATGTATCGCATCACGCATTTCGGTAAACATTGGATTACTTGGAGGCTTTTTCGTGGCTATTTTGTACTTAAATTTTGTCACAATATAAAAAGTCGAGCTAGCTTAATGTGAGCGTTTTATTCATATTGTTTTGAACTCTAAATCAAAAATTACGGATGATTGAGTGCGGACAGGTCAAGTTGATCGCCTAGTTAAAATGATCATTCTAAACAGATCATTGGTGTTCATTGAGTAAAGGTTTATAAATGAAGCATAATGCGTGGCATCACACAGTTTGGGATACATTGTATTACTTGAAGGATCTGTCGTAACTCTTTCAGTCTCAAATGTTCTCACAAAATGGAAAATTGATCGAGCCTAATGTGGACGTTGGACTCATGTTATTTTGAGTTCTAAAGCAAAAGTTAAAGGCGATTTAGTGCGGACACGTCAGGTTGATCAGCTAGTTAAAATGATCATTCTAAACTGATCATTAGTGCTCCTTGAGTAGAGGCTTAAAGAGAGGCATAATGCATGGCATCATGCAGTTTGGGATAGATTAGATTACTTGGATACTTTTTCTTTGCAGTTTCTATGTGAAATTTTGTCATAAGATAGAATATTGAGCTAGCTTAACATGGGTGTTGGATTCGTGTCATTTTGAATTCTAAACCAAAAGTTACGGACGATTTAGTGCAGACATGTGAAGTTGATCGGCCAGTTAAAATGATAATTCAAAACTGATCAATGGTGCTCCTTGAGTAATGGCTCATAAATGAAGCATAAGGCATGGCTTCACACAGTTTGCGATATATTGGATTACTTGGAGGTTTTTCGTAGCTCTTTCAGTCTCAAATGTTGTCACAATATGGAAAGTTGAGCTAACTTAAGGTGGGCGTTGGACTCATCTTATTTGAGCTCTAAATAAAAAGTTAAAGACGATTTAGTGCGGAAATGTCAAGTTTATCAGCTAGTTAAAATGACCATTCTAAACTGATCATTGGTGTTCATTAACTGAGGGCGTATAAATGAAGCATAATGCATCGAATCACGCATTACTTGGAGGCGTTTTCGTTTCTATTGTGGTGTTAAATTTTCTCAAAAGATAGAATATTGAGCTAGCTTAACATGGGCGTTGGATTCGTGTCATTAGGAACTCTGAATCAAAAGTTACGGATTATTTAGTGCGGACATGTCAAGTTGATTGGCCTATTAAAATGATAATTCTAAACTTATCATTGGTGCTCCTTAAGTAAAGGCTTATCAATGAAGCATAATGCATGGCTTCACTTAGTTTGGGAGACATTGAATTATTTGAAGGTTTTTTCGTAGCTCTTTAGGTCTCAAATGTTGTCACAGTATGGAAAATTGAGCCAGTTTAACGTGGGCGTTGAATTTATGTTATTCTTCATTCTAAATCAAAAGTTATAGACGATTTAGTTTAGTGCGGACATGTCAAGTTGATCGAACATTTAAAATGGTCATTCTAAACTGATCATTGGGGCTCCTTGAGCAATAGCTGAAAAATTAAGCATAATGCGTGGTTTCATGAAGTTTGGGATACATTGGATTACTTGAAGGCTCTTTGATAGCTCTTTTAGTCTCAAATGTTGTAACAATATAGAAAACTGAGCTAGCTTAACGTGGGCGTTGGATTCGTGTCATTTTGAACACTAAATCAAAAATTACGAACGATTTAATGCGCACATGTCAAGTCTATCGGGCAGTTAAAATGATCATTCTAAACTGAACATTGGTGCTCCTTGAGTAAAGGCTTATAAATGAAGCATAACTCATGGTATCACGCAGTTTGGGGTATATTACATTTCTTGGAGGCTTTTTCGTAGCTTTTTAAGTCTCAAATGTTGTTTCAATATTTGAAATTGAACTAGCTTAAGGTGGGCGTTGGATTCGTAAAATTCTAAACTCGAAATCAAAAATGACGGACGATTTAGTGCGGACATGTCACGTTATCGGCCAGTTAAAATGATCATTCAAAACTGATCATTGGGGCTCCTTGAGTAAAGGCTTAGAAATGAAGCATAATGCATGGCATCACGCAGTTTGGGTTACATTGAATTACTTGAAGGCTTTGTCGTAGCTCATGCAGTCTCAAATGTTGTTACAATATACAAAACCGAGCTAGCTTAACGTGGTCGTTGG
This sequence comes from Pugionium cornutum, assembly GCA_018901935.1. Lineage (NCBI taxonomy): Eukaryota > Viridiplantae > Streptophyta > Magnoliopsida > Brassicales > Brassicaceae > Pugionium > Pugionium cornutum. The sequence continues at coordinate 2,252,804 of JAENJI010000012.1, read as the reverse complement.
ATTCGTGTAATTATGAACTCTAAATCAAAATTTACGGACGATTAAATGCGGACACGTCTAGTTGATCGGCCACTTAAAATGATAATTCTAAACTGATCATTGGTGCCCCTTGAGTAATGGCTTCTAAATAAAGCATAATGCATGGCTTCACGAAGTTTGAGATACCGTAGATTATGTGGAGATTTTTTCGTATCTCTTTAAGTCTCAAATGTTGTCAGAATATGGAAAATTAAGCTAGATTAAGGTGGGCATTGGACTCATGATATTTTGAGCTCTAAATCAAATGTTAAAGACGATTTAGTGCAGACATGTCAAGTTGATCAGCTAGTTAAAACGACCATTCTAAAATGATCATTGGTGCTCCTAGCGTAATGGATTATAAATGAAGCATAATGCATCACACCACGTATTTTGGGACAGATAGGATTACTTGGAGACTTTTTCGTGGCTATTTTGGTAATAAATTTTGTCACATTATAGAATATTCAGATAGCTTAACGTGGGTGTTGCATTCGTGTCATTCTGAACTATAAATCAAAAGTTATGGACGATTTAGTGCGTACATGACAAGTTGATCGGCCCATTAAGATGATCATTCTAAACTGATCACTGGTGCTCCTTTAGTAAATCCTTATAAATGTAACATAATCTGTGGCATCATGTAGTTTGGGATACATCGGATTATTTGGAGTTTTTTTGTGGCTCTTTCAGTCTCAAATGTAGTCACATGTTGGTTTGAAAATTTGTCACAATATAGAATATTGAGCTAGCTTAACGAGGGTGTTGGACTCATGTTTTCTTGAGCTCTAAATCAAATGATAAAGACGATTTAGTGAGGATATGTCAAGATGATCAGATAGTTAAAATGATCATTCTAAACTGATCATTGGTGTTCCTTGCGTAAATCCTTATAAATGAAGCATAATGCATCGCATAACGCATTTTGGGGTAGATCTGATTACTTCGAGGCTTTTCCGTGGCTATTTTTTTCTGAAATATTGTCACAATATATAAAATTGAGCTACTTAACTTGGGCGTTTGATTAGGATCATGTTGAAGTCTAAATCAAAAGTTACGGATGATTGAGTGCAAACATTTAAAGTTTATTGGCCAGTTAAAATGATAATTCTAAACTGATCATTGGTGCTCCTTGCGTAAAGACTTATAAATGAAGCATAATGCATGGCATCACGCAGTTTGGGATACAATTTATTACTCGAAGGCTTTGTCATAGCTCCTTCAATTTCAAATGTTGATACAATATAGGAAATTGAGCTAGCTTAATGTGGGTGTTGGATTCGTGTAATTCTCAACTCTAAACCAAAAGTTACGGACGATTTAGGGCGGACATATCAAGTTGATCGCCCAGTTAAAATGATCATTCAAAACTGATCATTGGTGCTCTTTGAGTAAAGGCTTATAAATGTTGCATAATGCATGGCTTCATGCAGTTTAGGATACATTGGATTTATCCGTAGCTCTTTCAGTCTCAAATGCTATCACAATATGGGAAATTGAGGTAGTTTAACATGGGCGTTGGAGTCATGTTATTTTGAGCTCTAAAGCAAAAGTTCAAAACGATTTAGTGCCGACATGTCAGGTTGATCAGCTAGTTAAAATGATCATTCTATTTCGGTGTTATAAAGAAGCATAATGTATGAAATTACACAGTTTGTGATAGATTGAATTACTTGGAGGCTTTTTCGTTGCTATTTCGGTGTTAAACTTTGTCAAAACATAGAATATTGAGCTAGCTTGACGTGGGCGTTGGATTTCCGTATCATTCTGAACTTTAAATCAAAAGTTACGAACAATTTAGTGCGGACATGTCAAGTTGATCAGCAAGTTAAATAATAATTCCAAACTGAACAATGGTGCTCCTTGAGTAAAGGCTTATAAATGAAGCATAATGCATGGCTTAACGCAGTTTGGGATACATTGGATTACATGGAGGTTTTTTTCGTAGCTCTTTCAGTCTGAAATGTTGTCACAATATGCAAAATTGAGCTAGCTTAAGGTGGGCGTTGGACTCATGTTATTTTGAGCTGCTAATCAAATGTTAAAGAAGCTTTAGTGCGGACATGTCAAGTTGATCAGCTAGTTAAAATGATCATTCTAAACTGATCATTGGTGTTCCTTGAGTAAATGCTTATAAATGAAGCATAATGCATCGCATCACGCATTTTGGGATACATTAGATTACTTGCAGCCTTCTTGTTGGCTGTTTTGGTCTAAAACTTTGTCACAATAGAGATTATAGAGCTAGCTTAACGTGGGTGTTGGACTCATGTTATTTTGAGCTCTAAATCAAATGTTAAATACAATTTAGTGTGGACATGTCAAGTTGATCAGCTAGTTAAAATGATCATTCTAAACTTATCATTGGTGCTCCTTGAGTAAATGCTTATAAATAAATCATTATGCATCACATCACGCATTTTGGAATACATTGGATTACTTGGAGGCTTTTTCGTGGCTATTTTGGTATTAAACTTTGTCACAATATAGATTATTGAGCTAGCTTAACGTGGGTGTTGGACTCATGTTATTTTGAGTTCTAAATCAAAAGTTAAAGACGATTCAGTGCAGACATGTCAAGTTGATCAGTTAGTTAAAATGATCATTCTAACTGATCATTGGCTCTCATTGAGTAAAGGCTTATAAATGAACCATAATGCATCGCATCACATATTTGGGGATAGATTGGATTACTGGGATGCATTTTCGCGCCTATTTTGGTCTGAAATTTTGTAACAATAGGGAAAATTGAGATAGCTTAACGTGGGCGTTTGATTCGTGTCGTTTTGAACTCTAAATCAAAAGTTATGGACGATTGAGTGCGGACATGTCAAGTGTATCGGCCAGTTAAAATGATCATTCCAAACTAATCATTGGTATTCCTTGAGTAAAGGCTTATAAATAAAGCATAATACATCACATCACGCATTTTGGGATACACTGTATTACTCCAAGGCTTTGTCGTAGCTCTTTTAGTCTCAAATGTTGTAACAATATGGGAAATTGAGCTAGCTTAACGTGGGCACTGGATGCGTGTAATTCTGATCTCTAAACCAAACGATACGGACGATTTAGTGCGGTCATGTCAAATTGATCGGCCAGTTAAAATGATCATTCTAAACTGATCATTGGTGTTCCTTGAGTAAAAGTTTATAAATGAAGCATAATGCATGACATCATGCAGTTTGGGATACATTGTATTACCTCGAGGCTTTGTAGTAGCTTTTTCAATCTTAAATGTTCCCACAATATGGAAAATTGATCTAGCTTAATGTGGGAGTTGGAGTCATGTTAGTTTTAGCTCAAAATCAATATGTAAAGACGATTTAGTGCCGACATGTCAGGTTGATCGACTAGTTATAATGATTATTCTAAACTGATCATTGGTGCTCCTTTAGTAAAGGCTTATAAAAAAGCATAATGCATAACATCATGCAGTTTGGGATATATTAGATTACATGGTAGCTTTTTCGTTGTTATTTTGGTGTTAAATTTTGTCACCATATAGAATATTGAACTAGATTAACGTGGGCGTTGGAATTCCATGTTATTCTAAACTCTAAATCAAAAGTTACGGACATGTCAAGTTGATCAGCCAGTTAAACTGATAATTCTAAACTGAACATTGGTGCTCCTTGAGTAAAGGCTTATAAATGAATCATAATGCATGGCATCACGTAGTTTAGGATACATTGGATTACTGGGAGGTTTTTTCTTAGCTCCTTAAGTCTGAAATGTTGTCACAATATGTAAAATTGAGCTAGATTAGGGTGGGCGTTGGACTAATGTTATTTTGAGCTCCAAATCAAATGTTAAAGGCAATTTAGTGCGGACATGTCAAGTTGATCAACTAGTTAAAATGATCATTTTAAACTGACCATTAGTGCTTCTTGAATAAATGCTTATAAATGAAGTATAATGCATTGCATCACGTATTTTGGGATACATTGGAATACTTGGAGGTTTTTTCGTAGCTATTTTGGTCTTAATCTATGTTAGAATATAGATTGTTGAGCTGGTTTAACGTGGGTGTTTGACTCATGTGATTTTGAGCTCTAAATCAAATGTTAAAGACGATTTAGTGCGCACATGTCAAGTTGATCAGCTAGTTAAAATGATCATTCTAAACTGATCATTGGTGCTCCTTGCATAATTGCTTATAAATAAAGAATAATGCATCGTATCACGCATTTTGGGATACATTGGATTAATTGGAGGCTTTTTCGTCGCAATTTTGGTCTTAAACTTTGTTACAATATAGATTATCGAGGTAGCTTAACGTGGGTGTTGGACTCGTGTTATTTTGAGCTCTAAATCAAATGTTAAAGACGATTTAGTGTGGACATGTCAAATTGATCAGCTAGTTAAAATGATCATTCTAAACTGATCATTGGTGCTCCTTCAGTAAAGGTTTATAAATGAAGACTAATGCATTGTATCACGCATTTTGGGATAGATTGTATTACTTGGATGCATTTTCGTCGCTCTTTTGGTCTGAAATTTTGTAACAATATAGAAAATTGACATAGCTTAACGTGGGCGTTTGATTGGTGTCGTTTTGAACTCTAAATCAAAATTTACGGATGATTGAGTGCGTACATGTTAAGTATATCGGCCAGTTAAAATGATCATTCTAAACTGATCATTGGTGCCCCTTGAGCAAATGCTTATAAATGAAGCATAACGCGTGGCATCAGGCAGTTTGGGAAACATTGTATTACTCGAAAGCTTTGTCGTAGCTCTTTCAATCTCAAATGTTGTTACAATATAGGAAATTGAGCTAGCTTAACGTGGGCATTGGATTCGTGTAATTCTGAACTCTCAACCAAAAGTTACGAACGATTTAGTGTGGACATCTCAAGTTGATCGGCCATTGGAAATGATCATTATAAACTAATCGTTGGTGTTCCATGAGTAAAGGCTTATAAATGAAGCATAATGAATGACATCACGCAGTTTGGGATATATTGTATTATTACGAGGCTTTGTAGTAGCTTTTTCATTCTTAAATGCTCTCACAATATAGAAAATTAATCTAGCTTAATGTTGGAGTTGGACTCATGTTAGTTTTAGCTCTAAATCAAAATTTAAAGACAATTTAGTGCTGCTTTAGTGCTGATATGTCAGGTTGATCAGCTAGTTAAAATTATTATTTAAAATTGATCATTGGTGCTGCTTTAGTAAAGGCTTATAAAAAAGCATAATGCATGGCATCACGCAGTTTGGGATATATTAGATTACATCGTGGCTTTTTTTTGCTATTTCGGTGTTGAATTTTGTCACCATATAGAATATTGAACTAGCTTAACGTGGGCGGTTGAATTCCATCTCATTCTAAACTCTAAATCAAAAGTTACGAACATGTCAAGTTGATCAGCCAGTTAAAATGATAATTCTAAACTGAACGTTGGTGCTCCTTGAGTAAAGGCTTATAAATGAAGCATAATGCATAACATCACGTAGTTTAGGATACATTGGATTACCGAGAGGTTTTTTCACAGCTCCTTCAGTCTCAAATATTGTCACAAAAGAGAAAATTGAGCTAGTTTACCTAGACGTTGGTTTTGTGTCATTCTGAACTCTAAATCCAAAGTTACAGACGATTTAGTGCGGACATGTCAAGTGGATTGGCCAGTTAAAATGATAATTCTAAATTGATCATTGGTGCTCCTTGAGTAAAGGCTTATAAATGAAGCGTAATGCATGGCTTCACACAGTTTGGGATACATTGGATTACATGTAGGTTTTTTTGTAGCTCTTTCTGTTTCAAATGTTGTCACAATATGGAAAATTGAGCTAGTTTAAGGTGGGCATTGCACTCATTTTATTTTAAGCTCCAAATCAAATGTTAAAGTCAATTTAGTGCGGACATGTCAAGTTGATCAGCTAGTTAAAATGATCATTCAAAATTGATCGTTGATGCTCGTTGAGTAAGTGCGTATAAATGAAGCATAATGCATCGTATCACGTATTTTGGGATACATTGGATTACTTCGAGGCCTTTTCGTGGCTATTTTGGTCTTAAACTTTGTCACAATATATATTATTGAGCTAGTTTAACGTGGGTGTTGGACTATTGTTATTTTGAGCTTTAAATCAAATGTTAAAGATGATTTTGTGTGGACATCTCAAGTTGATCATCGAGTTAAAATGATCATTCTAAACTGATCATTGGTGCTCCTTGCGTAAATGCTTATAAATGAAGTATAATGCATCTCCTCACGCTTTTATGTGGCTATTTTGGTCTTAAACTTTGTCACAATATAGATTATTGAGCTCACTTAACGTGGGTGTTGGACTCATGTTATTTTAAGGTCTAAATCAAATTTTAAAGACGATTTAATGCGGACATGTCAAGTTAATAAGCTAGTTAAAATGATCATTCTAAACTGATCACTAGTGCTCCTTGAGTAAAGGCTTATAAATGAAGCATAATGTATTGCATCACGCATTTTGGGATAGACTTTATTACTTGGATGCTTTTTGGTGGCTATTTTGGTTTGAAATTTTGTAACAATATAGAAAATTCAGCTAGTTTAACGTGGGCATTTGATTCATGTCATTTTGAACTCTAAATAAAAAATTATGGATGATTGAGTGCAGAAATTTCAAGTGTATCGGCCAGTTAAAATGATCATTCTAAACTGATCATTGGTGCTCCTCGAGTAAAGCCTTATAAATAACACATCATGTGTGGCATTAAGCAGTTTGGGATACATTGTATTACTCGAAGGCATTGTCCTAGCTCTTTCAGTCACAAATGTTGTTTCAAAATTGGAAATTGAGCTACCTTAACATGGGCATTGGATTCGTGTAATTCTGAACTATAAACCAAAGGTTACAGACGATTTAGTGCGGATATGTCAAGTTGATCGGCCGGTTAAAATGATCATTGTAAACTGATCATTGGTGTTCCTTCAGTAAAGCCCAGTTAAAATGATCATTCTAAGCTGATCATTGGTGTTCCTTGAGTAAAGGCTTATAAATGAAGCATAATGCATGACATCACGCAGTTTGGGATACATTGCATTACTTCGAGGCTTTGAAGTATCTTTTTCAGTCTCAAATGTTCTCACAATATGGAAAAATTAATCTAGCTAAATGTGGGCGTCGGACTTATGTTAGTTTTATCTCTAAATAAAAATTTAAAGACGATTAAGTGCCGACATGTCAGGTTGATCAGCTAGTTAAAATCATCATTATAAACTGATCAATGGTGCTCCTTGAGTAAAGGCTTATAAAGAAGAATAATGCATGGCGCAGTTTGGGATAGATTGGATTACTTGGAGGGTTTTTCGTGGCTATATTAGTGTTAAATTTGATCAAAATACAGAAAATTGAGTTAGCTTCACATGGGCGTTGGATTTGTGTCATTCTAAACTGTAAATCAAAAGTTACGGACGATTTGGTGCAGACATGTCAAGTTGATCGGCCAATTAAAATAACAATTCTAAACTGATCATTGGTTCTCCTTGAGTAAAAGCTTATAAATAAAGCATTATGCATGGCTTCACGTAGTTTGGGATACATTCGATTACCTTGAGGTTTTGTCGCAGCTCCTTTCGTCTCAAATGTTGTAACAATATGGAAAATTGAGCGAGCTTAACACGGTCATTTGATTCGTGTCATTCTAAACACTAAATCAAAAATTACAGACGATTTGGTGCGGACATGTCAAGTTGATCGGCCAGTTAAATTAACAATTCTAAACCGATCATTGGTTGTCCTTGAGTAAAGGCTTATAAATGAAGCATAATGCATGGCTTATTGCAGTTTGCGATACATTGGATTACATGGAGGGTTTTTAGTAGCTCTTTCAGTCTTAAATATTGTCCCAATATGCAAATTTGAGCAAGATTAAGGTGGGCGTTGGACTCATGTTATTTTGAGCTCGAAATCAAATGCTAAAGACAATTTAGTGCATACATGTCAAGTTGATCAGTTAAAATGGTCATTCTAAACTAATCATTGGTGCTCCTTGAGTAAATGCTTATAAATGAAACATAATGCATCGCATCACGTATTTTGGGATACATTGGATTACTTGCAGGCTTTTTCGTGGCTGTTTTGGTCTTAAACTTTGTCACAATAGAGATTATTGAGCTATCTTAATGTGGGTGTTGGACTTATGTTATTTTGAGCTCTAAATCAAATGTTAAAAACAATTTAGCGTGGACATGTCAAGTTGATCAGCTAGTTAAATTGATCATTCTAAACTGATCATTGGTGCTCCTTGAGTAAATGCTTTTAAATGAAGCATAATGCATCGCATCACGCATTTTGGGATACATCGGATTACTTAGTGTCTTTTTCGTGGCCATTTTGGTATTAAACTTTGTCACAATATAGATTATTGAGCTAGCTTAACGTGGGTGTTGGACTCATGTTATTTTGAGCTCTCAATCAAAAGTTAAACACGATTTAGTACAGACATGTCAAGTTAATCAGCTAGTTAAAATGATCATTCTAAACTGATCATTGGTGCTACTTGAGTAAAGGTTTATAAATGAAGCATGATGCATCACATCACGCATTTGGAGATTGATTGGATTACTTGGAGGCTTTTCGTGGCTATTTTCGTCTAATATTTTGTAATAATATAGAATATGAGCGAGCTTAACATGGACGTTTGATTCGTGTCGTTTTGAACTCTAAATCAAAAGTTATGGATGATTGAGTGCGGACATGCCAAGTGTATCGGCCAGTTAAAATGATTTTTTTAAACTGATCATTGGTGCTCCTTGAGTAAAAGCTTATAAATGACGCATAATGCGTGGCATCACGCAGTTTGGGATACATTGTATTACTCGAAGGCTTTGTTGTAGCTCTTTCAGTCTCAAATGTTGCTTCAATATAGGAAATTAAGCTAGCTTAATGTGGGCATTAGATTCGTGTAATTCTGAACTCTAAACCAAAAGTAACAGACGATTTAGTGTGAATATATCAAGTTGATCGGCCAGTTAAAATGATCATTGTAAACTGATCATTGGTGTTCCTTGAGTAAAGGCCAGTTAAAATGATCATTCTAAGCTGATCATTGGTGTTCCTAGAGTAAATGCTTATAAATGAAACATAAGGAATGACATCACGCAGTTTGGGATACATTGCATTACTTTGAGGCTTTGAAGTATCTTTTTCAGTCTGCAATGTTCTCACAATATGGAAAAATTGATCTAGCTTAATGTGGGCGTCGGACTTATGTTAGTTTTAGCTCTAAATCAAAATATAAAGAGGCTTAAGTGCCAACATGTCAGGTTGATCAGCTAGTTAAAATCATCATTCTAAACTGATCAATGGTTCTCCTTGAATAAAGGCTTATAAAGAAGAATAATGCATGGCACCACGCCGTTTGGGAAAAATTGGATTATTTGAAGGCTTTTTCGTGGCTATATTAGTGTTAAATTTGATCAAAATATACAAAATTGAGCTAGCTTAACATGGGCGTTGGATTCGTATCATTCTAAACTCTAAATAAAAAGTTATGGACGATTTGGTGCGGACATGTCAAGTTGATCGGCCAATTAAAATAACAATTCTAAACTGATCATTGGTTCTCCTTTAGCAAAGGCTTATTAATAAAGCATAATGCATGGCTTCACGTAGTTTGGGATACATTGGATTACTTGGAGGTTTTGTCGTAGCTCCTTTTGTCTCAAATGTTGTCACAATATGGAAAATTGAACAAGCTTAACGTGGGTGTTAGATTCGTTTCATTCCGAACTCGAAATTAAAAGTTGCGGACGATTTACTGCAGACATGTCAAGTTGAAATGCCAGTTCAAATGATAATTCTAAACTGATCATTGGTTCTCCTTGAGTAAAGGCTTATAAGTGAAGCATAATGCATGGCTTAACGCAGTTTGGGATACATTGGATTACATGGAAGTTTTTCGTAGCTCTTTCAGTTTCAAATGTAGTCACAATATGCAAAATTGAGCTAGCTTAAGGTGGGCATTGGACTCATGTTATTTTGAGCTCCAAATCAAATGTGAAAGACAATTTAGTGCAGACATGTCAAGTTGATCAGCTAGTTAAAATGATCATTCTAAACTGATCATTGGTGCTCCTTGAGTAAATGCTTATAAATGAAGCATAATGCATCACATCACGTATTTTTGGATACATTGGATTACTTGCAGGCTTTTTCATGGCTGTTTTGGTCTTAAACATTTTCACAATGTACATTATTGAGCTACCTTAACGTGGATGTTGGAATCATGTTATTTTGAGCTCAAATCAAATGTTAAAAATGATTCAGTGCGGACATGTCAACTTGATCAGCTAGTTAAAACGATCATTCTAAACTGATCATTGGTGCTCCCTGAGTAAATGCTTATAAAAGAAGCATTGCATCGCATCACGCATTTTGGGATAGATTGGATTACATGGAGGCTTTTGTGGCTATTTTGGTCTGATATTTTGTAATAATATAGAAAATTGAGTGAGCTTAACATGGGCGTTTAATTCGTGTCATTCTAAACTCTAAATCAAAAGTTATAGATGATTTGGTGCGGACATGTCAAGTTGATCGGCCAGTTAAATTAACAATTCTAAACTGATTATTGGTTCTCCTTGAGTAAAGGCTTATAAATGAAGCCTAATGCATGACTTATTGCAGTTTGGGATACACGGGATTACATGGAGGTTTTTTCGTAGCTCTTTCAGTCTCAAATTTTGTCATAATATACAAAATTGAGCTAGATTAAGGTGGGCGTTGGACTCATGTTATCTTGAGCTCCAAATCAAATGTTAAAGACAATTTAGTGCGGACATGTCAAGTTGATCTCCTAGTTAAAATGATCATTCTAAACTGATCTTTGGTGCTTCTTGAGCAAATGCTTATAAATGAAACATAATGTATCACATCACGTATTTTTGGATACATTGGATTACGTGCAAGCTTTTTCGTGGCTGTTTTGGTCTTAAAATTTGTCACAATAGAGATTATTGAGCTATCTTAACGTGGGTGTTGGACTTATGTTATTTTGTGATCTAAATGAAATGTTAAAAACAATTTAGTGTGGACAAGTCAAGTTGATTAGCTAGTTAAAATGATCATTCTAAACTGATCATTGTTGCTCCTTGAGTAAAGGCTTATAAACGAAGCATGATGCATCGCATCACGCATTTTGGGATAGATTGGATTACTTGGAGGCTTTTCGTGGCTATTTTGGTCTGATATTTTGTAACAATATAGAAAATTGAGCGAGCTTAGCATGGGCGTTTGATTCGTGTCGTTTTGAACTCTAAATCAAAAGTTATGCACTATTGAGTGCGGACATGCCAAGTGTATCGGCCAGTTAAAATGATCATCCCAAACTGATCATTGGCACTCCTTTAGTAAAGGCTTATAAATGAAGCATAATGCATAGCTTAACGTATTTTGGGATACAATGGATTACTTGGAGGTTTTGTCGTAGCTCCTTTTGTCTCAAATGTTGTCACAATATGGAAAATTGAACATGCTTAGCGTGGGCGTTAGATTCGTTTCATTCCGAACTCCAAATCAAAAGTTACGGACGATTTACTGTGGACATGTCAAGTTGATCGGCCAATTAAAACAACAATTCTAAACTGATCATTGGTTCTCCTTGAGCAAAGGCTTATTAATAAAGCATAATGCATGGCTTCACGTAGTTTGGGATACATTGGATTACTTGGAGGTTTTGTCGTAGCTCTTTTTGTCTCAAATATTGTCACAATATGGAAAATTGAACAAGCTTAACGTGGGCGTTAGATTCGTTTCATTCCGAACTCCAAATAAAAAGTTACGGACGATTTACTGCGGACATGTCAAGTTGATATGCCAGTTCAAATGATAATTCTAAACTGATCATTGGTTCTCCTTGAGTAAAGGCTTATAAGTGAAGCATAATGCATGGCTTAACGCAGTTTGGGATACATTGGATTACATGGAGGTTTTTCGTAGCTCTTTCAGTCTCAAATGTAGTCACAATATGCAAAAATTGAGCTAGCTTAAGGTGGGCATTGGACTCATGTTATTTTGAGCTCCAAATCAAATGTTAAAGATAATTTAGTGCAAACATGTCAAGTTGATCAGCTAGTTAAAATGATCATTTTAAACTGATCATTGGTGCTCCTTGAGTAAATGCTTATAAATGAAGCATAATGCATCGCTTCACGTATTTTGGGATACATTGGATTACTTGCAGGCTTTTTCATGGCTGTTTTGGTCTTAAACATTTCACAATGTACATTATTGAGCTACCTTAACGTGGATGTCGGAATCATGTTATTTTGAGCCCTAATTCAAATGTTAAAATTGATTCAGTGCGGACATGTCAACTTGATCAGCTAGTTAAAACGATCATTCTAAACTGATCATTGGTGCTCCCTGAGTAAATGCTTATAAAAGAAGCATTGCATCGCATCACGCAATTTGGGATAGATTGGATTACTTGGAGGCTTTTGTGGCTATTTTGGTTTGATATTTTGTAATAATATAGAAAATTGAGTGAGCTTAACATGGGCGTTTAATTCGTGTCATTCTAAACTCTAAATCAAAAGTTACAGATGATTTGGTGAGGACATGTCAAGTTGATCGGCCAGTTAAATTAACAATTCTAAACTGATCATTGGTGCTCCTTGAGTAAAGGCTTATAAATGAAGCATAATGCATGACTTATTGCAGTTCGGGATAAATTGGATTACATGGAGGTTTTCTTGTAGCTCTTTCAGTCTCAAATGTTGTCACAATATACAAAATTGAGCTAGATTAAGGTGGGCGTTGGACTCATGTTATCTTGAGCTCCAAATCAAATGTTAAAGACAATTTAGTGCGGACGTGTCAAGTTCATCGCCTAGTTAAAATGATCATTCTAAACTGATCATTGGTGCTCCTTGAGCAAATGCTTATAAATGAAACATAATGTATCACATCACGTATTTTTGGATACACTGGATTACGTGCAAGCTTTTCGTGGCTGTTTTGGTCTTAAAATTTGTCACAATAGAGATTATTGAGCTATCTTAACACGGGCGTTGGACTTATGTTATTTTGTGATCTAAATCAAATGTTAAAAACAATTTAGTGTGGACAAGTCAAGTTGATCAGCTAGTTAAAATGATCATTCTAAACTGATCATTGGTGCTCCTTGAGTAAATGCTTATCAATGAAGCATATTGCATCGCATCACGCATTTTAGGATACATTGGATTATTTAGTGGCTTTTTCGTGGCTATTTTGGTATTAAACTTTGTCACAATATAGATTATTGAGCTAGCTTAACGTGGGTGTTGGACTCATGTTATTTTGAGCTCTAAATCAAAAGTTAAAGACGATTTAGTACAGACATGTCAAGTTGATCAGCTAGTTAAAATCATCATTCTAAACTGATTTTTGTTGCCCCTTGAGTAAAGGCTTATAAACGAAGCATGATGCATCGCATCACGCATTTTGGGATAGATTGGATTACTTGGAGGCTTTTCGTGGCTATTTTGGTCTGATATTTTGTAACAATATAGAAAATTGAGCGAGCTTAACATGAGCGTTTCATTCGTGTCATTTTGAACTCTAAACCAAAAGTTATGGACGATTGAGTGCGGACATGCCAAGTGTATCGGCCAGTTAAAATGATCATTCCAAACTGATCATTGGTACTTCTTTAGTAAAGGCTTATAAATGAAGCATAATGCATCGCATCACGCATTTTTGATACATTGTATTACTCCAAGGCTTTGTCGAAGCTCTTTCAGTCTCAAATGTTGTTAAAATATAGGAAATTGAGGTAGCTTAACGTGGGCATTGGATTCGTGTAATTTTAAACTCTAAACCAAAAGTTACGGACGATTTAGTGCGTACATGTCAAATTTATCGGCCAGTTAAAATGATCATTCTAAACTTATCATTGTTGCTCCTTGAGTAAAGGCTTATAAACGAAGCATGATGCATCGTATCACGCATTCTGGGATAGATTGGATTACTTGGAGGCTTTTTGTGGCTATTTTGGTCTGATATTTTGTAACAATATAGAACATTGAGCGAGCTTAACATGGGTGTTTGATTTGTGTCGTTTTGAACTCTAAATCAAAAGTTATGCATGATTGAGTGCGGACATGCCAAGTGTATTGGCCAGTTAAAATGATCATTCTAAACTGATCATTGGTACTCCTTTAGTAAAGGCTTATAAATGAGGCATAATGCATCGCATCACACATTTTTGGATACATTGTATTTCTCCAAGGCTTTGTCGTACCTCTTTCAGTCTCAAATGTTGTTAAAATATAGGAAATTGAGCTAGCTTAAAGTGGGCATTGGATTCGTGAAATTTTGAACTCTAAACCAAAAGTTATGGACAATTTAGTGCGAACATGTCAAATTGATCGGCCAGTTAAAATTATCATTCTAAACTGATCATTGGTGTAACTTGATTAAAGGTTTATAAATAAAGCATAATGCATGACATCACGCAGTTTGGGATGCATTGTATTTATTCGAGGCTTTTTAGTAGCTTTTTCTGTCTTAAATGTTCTCAGAATATGGAAAATTGATCTAGCTTAATGTGGGCGTTGGACTCATGTTAGTTTTAGCTCTAAATTAAAATTTAAAGACGATTTAGTGCCGACATGTCTGGTTGATCAGCTAGTTAAAATGATTATTCTAAACTGAACATTGGTGCTCATTGAGTAAAGGCTTATGAAGAAGGATAATGCATGGCATCACGCAGTTTTGGATAGATTGGATTACATGGAGGCTTTTCCATTGCTATTTTGGTGTTAAATTTTGTCACAATATAGAATTTGGAAGTAGCTTAACGTGGGCGTTGGAATTCCATGTCATTCTAAACAGTAAATCAAAAGTTACGGACATGTCAAGTTGATCAGCCTGTTAAAATGATAATTCTAAACTGAACATTGGTGCTCCTTGAGTAAAGGCTTATAAATGAAGCATAATGCATGGCATCACGTAGTTTGGGATACATTGGATTACTGGGAGGTTTTGTCATAGCTCCTTAAGTCTCAAATATTGTCACAATAGAGAAAATTGAGATAGCTTACCTCGGCGTTAGATTCGTGTCATTCTAAACTTTAAATCCAAAGCTACAGACGATTTAGTACGGACATGACAAGTGGATTGGCCAGTTAAAACTATATTTCTAAATTGATCATTGGTGCTCCTTGAGTAAAGACTTATAAATTAAGCATAATGCATGGATTCACGCAGTTTGGGATACAATGGATTACATGGAGGTTTTTTCCTAGCTCTTTCTGTTTGAAATGTTGTCACAATATGGAAAATTGAGCTAGATTAGGGTGGGCGTTGTACTCATGTTGTTTTGAGCTTCAAATCAAATGTTAAAGGCAATTTAGTGCGGACATGTCAAGTTGATCAGCTAGTTAAAATTATCATTCTTAACTGATCATTGGTGCTCCTTGATTAAATGCTTATAAATGAAGCATAATGCATCGCATCACGTATTTTGGGATACATTGGATTACTTGGAGGTTTTTTCGTGGCTATTTTGGTCTTAAACTTTGTCACAATATAGATTATTAAGCTAGTTTAATGTGGGTGTTGGACTAATGTTATTTTGAGCTCTAAATCAAATGTCAAAGACGATTTAGTGCGGACATGTCAACTTGTCCAGCTAGTTAAAATGATTATTCTAAACTGATCATTGGTGCTCTTTGCGTAAATGCTTATAAATTAAGCATAATGCATCGCATCACACATTTTGGGATACATTGGATTAGTTGGTGGCTTTTTATGTGGCTATTTTTGTCTTAAAATTTGTCAAAATATAGATTATTTGAGCTCGCTTAACGTGGGTGTTGGACTCATGTTATTTTGAGCTCTAAATCAAATGTTAAAGACGATTTACTACGGACATGTCAAGTTGATCAGCTAGTTAAAAATCATCATTCTAAACTGAGCACTGGCGCTCCTTGAGTATAGGCCTATAAATGAAGCATAATGCATTGCATCATGCATTTTGGGATTGATTGGATTACATGGATGCTTTTTGGTGGCTATTTTGGTCTGAAATTTTGTAACAATATAGAAAATTCAGCTAGTTTAACGTGGGCCTTTGATTCGTGTCGTTTTGAACTCTAAATCAAAAGTTACAGATGATTGAGTTCAGACATGTCAAGTGTATCAGCCAGTTAAAATGATCATTCTAGACTGATCATTGGTGCTCCTTGAGTGAAAACTTATAAATGAAGCATAATGCATGGAATCACGGAGTTTAGGCTACATTTTATTAGTTGGAGGCTTTGTCGTAGCTCTTTCATTCTCAAATGTTGTTTAACTATTTAAAATTAAACTAGCTTAACGTGGGCGTTGGATTCGAATAATTCTAAACTCTAAAACAAAAGTTACGGAAGATTTACTATAGAAATGTCAAGTTGATCGGCCAGTTAAAATGATCATTACAAACTGATATTTGTGCTCCTTCAGTAATGGCTTCTAAATGAAGCATAATGCATGACATCACGCAGTTTGGGATACATTGGATTACTTGGAGGCTTTGTATGTAGCTCTTTCAGTATCAAATGTTGTCGCAATATGGAAAATTGAGTTAGTTAATGCAGGTGTTGACTCATGTCATTTGGAGCTCTAAGTCAAAAATTAAAGACGATATAGTGCAGACATGTCAAGTTGATCAGCTAGTTAGCATGATCATTCTTAACTTATCATTGGTGCTCCTTGACTACAGGCTTATAAATGAACCATAATACATGGCATCACGCAGTTACGGATGGATTGGATTACTTGGAGGCCTTTTCGTAAGTATTTTGGTGTTAAATTTTGTCACAATATAAAATATTGAGCAAGGTTAACATGGGCATTGGATTCAGGTCATTCTAAACTCTAAATCAAAAGTTACAGACGATTTAGTGCGGACATGTCAAGTTGATCGGCCTGTTAATCATTCTAAATTAATCATTGGTGCTCCTTGAGTAAAGGCTTATAAATGAAGCATAATGCATGGCATCACGCAGTTTGGGATACATTTTATTACTTGGACACTTTGTCGTAGCTCTTTCAGTCTCAATTGTTGTCACATTATAGAATATTGAGCCAGCTTAACCTGGGTGTTGGATTCGTGTCACTCAGAACTCGAAATCAAAAGTTAAAGACGATTTAGTGCGTACATGTCAAGTTGACCAACTAGTTAAAATGATAATTATGAACTTTTCATTGGTGCTCCATGAGTAAAGCCTTATAAATGAAGCATAATGCATGGCATCACACAGTTTGGGATAGATTGGATTACTTGGTGGCTAATTCATAGCTATTTCGGATTTAAATTTCATCACAATATAGAAACTTGAGCTAGCTTAATGTGGGCGTTGAATTCGTGTCATTCTGAACTCTTAACAAAAAATTACGGATGATTTAGTGCGCACATGCCAAGTCTATCGGCCAGTTAAAATGATCATTCTAAACTAATCATTGGTGCACCTTGAGTGAAGGCTTATAAATGAAGCATAATGCGTGGCATCACGCAGTTTGGGCTACATTTTATTAGTTGGAGGTTTTGTCGTAGCTCTTTCATTCTCTAATGTTGTTTAAATATTTAAAATTAAACTAGCTTAACGTGGGCATTGGATTCGTATAATTCTAAACTCTAAATCAAAAGTTACGGATGATTTACTACGGACATGTCAAGTTGATCGGCCTGTTAAAATGATCATTACAAACTGATCATTTGTGTTCCTTCAGTAAAGGCTTCTAAATGAAGAATAATGCATGGCATCCCGCAGTTTGGGATACATTTGATTACTTGGAGGCTTTGTATGTAGCTCTTTCAGCATCAAATATTGTCACAATATGGAAAATTGAGTTAGTTAACGTGGGCGTTGGACTCATGTCATTTGGAGCTCTAAGTCAAAAGTTAAAGACGATTTATATCAGACATGTCAAGTTGATCAGCTAGTTAACGTGATCATTCTTAACTTGTAATTGGTGCTCCTTGACTAAAGTCTTATAAATGAACCATAATATATGGCATCACGCAGTTGGGGATGGATTGGATTACATGGAGGCTTTTTTGTAACTATTTTGGTGTTAAATTTTGTCACAATATAGAATATTGAGCTAGCTTTACATGGGCATTGGATTCGGGTCATTCTGAACTCTAAATCAAACGTTACAGACGATTTAGTGCGGACATGTCAAGAGTATCGGCCTATTAATCATTCTAAATTAATCATTAGTCCTCCTTGAGTAAAGGCTTATAAATGAAGCATAATGTAAGGCATCACGCAGTTTGGGATACATTTTATTACTTGGACGCTTTGTTGTAGCTCTTTCAGTCTCAAATGTTTTCACAATATAGAAAATTGAGCTAGCTTAAGTCTCAAATGTTTTCACAATATAGAAAATTGAGCTAGCTTAACGTGGGAGTTGTATTCGTGTCATTCTGAACTCTAAATCAAAATTTATGGGCGATTTAGTGTGTACGTGTAAAGTTGATCCGTCAGTTAAAATAATAATATTAAACTGATCATTGGTGCTCCTAAATGCTTATAAATGAATCATAATGCATGACATCACGCAGTTTGGGATACATTGGATTAATTAGAGGCTTTTTCGTAGCTCTTACAGTCTTAAATGTTGTCATAATATGGAAAGTTGAACAAGCTTAACGTGGGCGCTAGATTCGTGTCATTCTGAACTCCAAATCAAAAGTTACCGACGATTTAGTGTGTACATGTCAAGTTTATCGATCAGTTAAAATGATTATTCTAAACTGATCATTTGTGTTCCTTGAGTAAGGGCTTATAAATGAAGCATAATGCATGACATCAGACAGGTTGGGATAGATTGTATTACTTGGAGGCTTTGTAGTAGCTCTTTAAGTATCAAATATTCTCACAATATGGAAAATTGATCTAGCTTAATGTGGGCGTTGGACTCATGTTCTTTTGAGCTCTAAATCAAAAGCTAAAGACAATTTAGTGCCGACATGTTAGCTTGATGAGCTAGTTAAAATGATCATTCTAAACTATCATTGGTGCTCCTTGAGTAAAGGCTTATAAAGAAGCATAATGCATGGCATCACACAGTTTGAGATAGATTGGATTACTTAGAGGCTTTTTCGTTGCTATTTTGGTGTTAAATTTTCTCATAATATAGAATATTGAGCTACCTTAACGTGGGCGTTAGATTGGTGTCATTCGGAACTCCAAATCAAAAGTTAGGGTTGATTTATTGCGGACATGTCAAGTTGATTGGCCAGTTAAAATGATAACTCTAAACTGATCATTGGTGCTCCTTAATTAAGTAGAGTCTTATAAATGAAACATAATACATAGCTTCACGCAGTTTGGGATTCATTGAATTACTTGAAGGTTTTTTCGTAGCTCTTTCGGTCTCAAATGTTGTCACAATATGGAAAATGGAGCTAGCTTAAGGTAGGCGTTGGACTAATGTTATTTCGAGCTCTAAATCAAATGCTAAAAACCATTTAGTGTGGACATGTCAGGTTGATCAGCTAGTTAAAATGATCATTCAAAACTTATCATTGGTGCTCCTTCATTAAGCGCTTATTAAGAAACATAATGCATGGCATCACGCAGTTTGCTATAGATTGGATTACTTGGAGGCTTTTCCATTGCTATTTCGGTGTTAAATTTTGTCATAATAGAGAATATTGAGCTAGCTTAACGTGGGTGTTGGATTCATGTCATTCTGAACTCTAAATCAATAGTTACAGATGATTTAGTGCGGACATGTCAAGTTGACCGGCCAGTTAAAATTATAATTTTGAATTGATCATTGGTGGTCTTTGAGTAAAAGATTATAAATGAAGCATAATGCATGGCTTCGCACAGTTTGGGATACATTGGATTACTTGGGGTTTTTTCGTAGTTCTTTCAGTATCAAATGTTGTCAAAATGTAGAAAACTGAGCTACTTTAACGTGGGTGGTGGACTCGTGTCATTCTAAACTTTGAATCAAAAGTTACAAACGATTTAGTGTGGAAAAATAAAGTTGTTCGGCCATTTAAAATGATCATTCTAAACTGATCATTGGTGCTGCTTGAGTAAAGGCTTATAAATGAAGCATAATGCATGGCATCACGCAGTTTGGGATACATTGGATTACTTCGAGGCTTTGTTGTAGCTCTTTAAGTCTGAAATGTTGTCACAATATATAAAATTCAGCTAGCTTAACGTGGGCGTTGAATTCGTGACATTCTGAACTCTAAATCAAAAGTTATAAATGCGGACATGTCAAGTTGATCAACCATTTAAAATGATCATTCTAAACTGATTATTGGTGCTCTTTGAGTAAAGGCTTATAAATAAAGCATAATGCATGGTTTCACGCAGTTTGGGATACATTGGATTACGTGAAGGCTTTTTCGTAGCTCTTTTAGTCTCAAATGTTGTAACAATATAAAAAATTGAGCTAGATTAACGTGGGCGTTGGATTCGTGTCATTTTGAACTCTAAATAAAAAATTACGTACCATTTAGTGCACACATGTCAAATCTATCGGCCAGTTAAAATGATCATTCTAAACTGATCATTGGTGCACCTTAAGTAAAGGCTTATAATTGAATCATAACTCATGGCATCACGTAGTTTGGGCTACGTTAGATTTCTTGGAGGCTTTGTCGTAGCTCCTTCAGTCTCAAATGTTGTTACAATATTTAAAATTGAACTAGCTTAACGTGGGCGTTGAATTCATATAACTCTGAACTCTAAATCAAAAGTTACGGATGATTTAGTGCGGAGATGTCAAGTTGATTGGCTAGTTCAAATGATCATTCCAAACTGATCATTGGTGTTCCTTGAGTAAAGGATTATAAATGAAGCATAATGCATTGCATCACACAGTTTGGGAGACTTCGGATTACTTGGAGGCTTTGTATGTAGCTCTTTCAATCTGAAATGTTGTCACAGTATGGAAAATCCAGTTAGTTAAAGTGTACGTTGGTCTCATGTCATTTAAAGCTCTAAATAAAAAGCTAAAAATATTTTAGTGCGGACATGTCAACTTGATCAGCTAGTTAAAATGATCATTCTTAACTTATCATTGGTGCTCCTTGACTAAAGGCTCATAAATGAAGTATAATACATGGCATCACACAGTTTGGGATGGATTGGATTACTTGGAGGCTTTTTCGTAGCTATTTCGGTGTTAAATTTTGTCACAATATAGAATATTGAGTTAGATTAACATGGGTATTGGATTCGTGTCATTCTGAACTCTAAAACAAAAGTTACAGACGATTTAGAGCGGGCATGTCAAGTTGACTGGCCAGGTTGATCAGCTAGCTAAAATAATCATTCTAAACTGATCATTGGTGCTCATTGAGTAAAGGTTTATAAAGAAGCGTAATGGATGGCATCACGTAGTTTACGACAGATTTGATTAGTTGGATGTTTTTTCGTAGCTATTTCGGTGCTAAATTTTGTCACAATATATAATATTGAGCTAGCTTAATGTGGGTGTTGGATTCCAGTCCTTCTACACTCTAAATCAAAAGTTAAGGATGATTTAGTGCGGATATGTGAAGTTGAACGGCCAATTAAAATGATCATTAGAAATTGATAATTTGTGCTCCTTGAGTAAATCCTTATAAAGGAAGCATAATGCAATGCATCACGCATTTTAGGATACATTGGATTACTTTGAGGTTTGTCGTAGCTCTTGAATAATGCAATGCATCAGTCTCAAATGTTGTTACAATATAGAAAATTGAGCTAGCTTAACGTTGGCGTTGGATTCGGGTCATTTTGTACTTTAAATCAATAGTTTTGGACAATTTAGGCGGACATGTCAAAGTATCTGCTAGATAAAATGATCATTCTAAACTTATCATTGGTGTCTGTTGAGTAAAGGCTTATAAAGAAGCATAATGCATGCATCACGCAGTTGAGGATAGATCTGAATACTCTGAAGCTTTTTCGTAGCTATTTTGGTGATAAATTTTGCCACAATA
The DNA here is from genome assembly GCA_018901935.1 of Pugionium cornutum. Taxonomy (NCBI): domain Eukaryota; kingdom Viridiplantae; phylum Streptophyta; class Magnoliopsida; order Brassicales; family Brassicaceae; genus Pugionium; species Pugionium cornutum. The sequence continues at coordinate 2,230,864 of JAENJI010000012.1, read as the reverse complement.
TAGAATATTGAGCTAGCTTAACGTGGGCGTTGGATTGGTGTCATTCTGAACTCTAAATCAAAAGTTACAGATGATTTAGTGCGGACATGTCAAGTTGATCAGTCATTTAAAATTATCAACGATGCTACTTGAGTAAAGGCTTATAAATGAAGCATAATGCATGGCTTCATGCAGTTTGGGATACATTGGATTATTTGTACGCTTTGTCGTATCTCTTTCAGTCTCAAATGTTGTCAAAATATAGAAAATTGAGCTAGCTTAACGTGGGCATTGGGTTCGTGTCATTCTGAACTCTAAATAAAAAGTTAGGGACGATTTAGTCCGGAAATGCCATGTTGATCGGCCAGTTAAAATGATAATTTTGAATTGATCATTGGTGCTCCTTGAGTAAAGGCTTATAAATGAAGCATAATGCATGGGATCACGTAATTTTGGATACATTGGATTACTTACAGCGTTTTTCGTAGCTCTTTCAGTCTCAAATGTTGTCACTATATAGCTTAACTTGGGCGTTAGATTCGTGTCATTCTGAACTGTACATCAAAAATTACATACGATTTAGTGCGTACATGTCAAGTTGATCGACCAGTTAAAATGATCATAAAATAAGCATTCTAAACTGATCATTTGATCTCCTGAAATAAAGGCTTATAAATGAAGCATAATGCATGGCATTACGCAGTTTGGGATACATGGGATTACTTGGAGGCTTTGTTGTAGCTCTTTCAGTCTCAAATGTTGTCACGATGTGAAAAATTGAGATAGATAGTTTAATGTGGGTGTTGGATTTATGTTATTTTGAACTCTAAATCAAATGTTAAAGACGATTTAGTGCGGAAATGTCAAGCTAATCAGCTAGTTCAAATGATCATTCTAAACTGATCATTCGTGCTACTTGAGTAAAGGCTAAAAGTAACTAATTGATCCCACCGACTTAGGGCATAATCTTTAAAAGCGGTTGGTGCTACTCTAATCTTACTATCCTGAGTGTATTCCCTACAATCAAAGACTATTTCTATTTTCTTTTCCCACTCTAGATACTCCTCACGGTTATTGTTTCAATGGAAAGAGGGAATCTTGAATTTAGGGCTAGCCAAAGGGTCGCGAGGGTTGGGTTGTTTATTCCTATGTGGTTGGTCATCTCTTGGCCGCCTTCTCCTAGGGTGATTGTGACCTAGATGAGTGACTAGTATTTTTTTATCCGAAGTCAGTCATTGATGGATGTTTCTATTTCAGCTCTCATGGTTGCAATACTTTCATCCATCATGGCTTTACAGGAATCAAGGAGTTGTTTATTGGAGTTTGAGGATTCTTCTCCATTATTGCAGGTTCCTACCATGGTATCTGGAAAATTAAGAGAAATAAAAAAGAAAAAGGTGCAAAGTAAAACACAGAATCTGACAAAACAATTAGCTGAAAAAAAGACACAAGAACAAAGACAAACCCTAGCAAAGTATGTTCTAGACCCTTTGAACTCCGGTTTTGAAATGGGTGAGTCTAAAAACTTTAGATTCATTTTGAAACGTTTTTAATTGGTATTCCTGGTTCTATTAAGTCTTAAGAACAAGTTTCATTTAGGTTTTAATCTCTAAAATATTCAAACAAAAGGTGGTAAAATCGGATTAACAAAAACAGTTTCTTAGAACATCAACGGTGCCTATTGGATGTTTCACAAGTTTTGTACTTTATAAATCGGTTCTAAACTATTTTCAAGTTAATTTCCAGATTCTTCAAAGATTTAAGATATAGTTTAAACAAGAAACAAACCCAGAAACATTTTAAAACAAATCGCAAAAAGAAGGCAAAAGGTTACAAAATGTTTTTGCAAGAATACGAAAGGGTGCAAACGGGTTTGTAGAGATACGACCTAGTTTGGAGTGGGTTCTGATACCACGTGATGTGATATTGATGAGGATCAAGCCCCTGATCAACTCCAAATGGTTGTGGAAGAGTGGTTGAGTGGATTGAAGTTGTAGAATGGGTGAAACGATGGTGTAACTTTCAGATGTGTGAGCTCTTAAGTGGATGGATCCGAGAACAAGGGGAAATGGATGATACTTCTCAAGGATGGATGAAAATCCTTGGACTATCTCCTTGCTCTGTGTCAATGACAAAGGCCAGACACGTTGGTCAAGGGGTGAATCGAACTGAAACTTCCAAGGGTGACGACAATCCCTTAAGACTTTTGGCTCCTGAGAGGAATGAGAAAGTGTTCTAAAATTCCTTATTCAAGAGGATGATCAAACGAGTTTAAGAAGGATATTTTCTATTAAAATGTTTGATGATTCAGAAAGAAGGATAGAAGAGAGTACTTATAGTAGCCTAGGAAATTGAAAATGACTCCTAATATTCTACCAAAACAGTAAAGGAATTACTTAGGGAATTACAAAGACAATTAAGACAAAGACTAAGAAGTAAATAATGTTTTGACTTGATTCTTCCTCTCTTATTTCGTGGATGATGAGATAGAATGGGCCTTGATTTATCAAAAGGCTATGGTAAAGTACCTTGGGCTTGCCTCATTGAAAACCTTTCTTAGAAAACCCATTGGGAAAAAAATAATAATATGGAAAAAGACTACAATCCAGGGCACCTCTCTTGGTGAGGTTTAGGTGGCTTGAATCACAACCAATGTGGTTGGATTCGCACACACTAAACTAGCCTGAATGGTGTTGAGAAGGTGCAGTAGTTTTGTGTTAAGTTTGGCTTGCTTGGATCGGGTAATGGGGCCATTGAAGATTTGTACGCTTTCATCTCCAATATCAGCGGGTTGTAGCTGCTCTTTTGAACCTTTAGTGGCTTCTTCCTCCTCTGGTTCAAGCTGCTCCTTAGGTTGTGGTTCCTTGCTTTCCATGTTCACATCAATTGGATTACGCGGAGGCTTTTTTGTAGCTATTTCATATTTAAATTTTACCACAATATAGAAAATTGAACTAGCTTGATGTGGGTGTTGGATTCGTGTCATTCGGGACTCTAAATCAAAGGTTACGAATGATTTAGTTTGGACATGTCAAGTTGATCGGCCAATTAAAATGATCATTCTATATGTCTTATAAATGAAGCATAATGCATGACATCACGTAGTTTGGGATACATTGGATTACTTCGAGGCTTTGTCATAGCTCTTTCAGTCTCAAATATTGTCACGATATAGAAAATTGAGCTAGCTTAACGTGGGCATTGGATTCATATCATTCTGAACCCTAAATCAAAAGTTATGGACGATTTAGTGCGGACATGTCAAGTTGATCGGCCAGTTAAAACGATAATTCTAAACTGATCATTGGTGCTCTTGAGTAGAGGCTTATAATTGAAGTATAGTGTATGGCCTCACGCAGTTTGGGATGCGTTGGATTACTTGGAGTCTTTTTCGTAGCTCTTTCAGTCTCAAATGTTGTTACAGTATAGAAGACTGAGCTAGCTTAACATGGGATTTGGATTCATGTAGTTCTGAGCTCTAAATCAATAGCTGTGGATGATTTATTGCGGACATGTCAATTTGGTCAGCCAGTTAAAATGATCATTCTAAACTGATCATTGGTGCTCCTTGAGTGAAGTCTTATATATGAAGCATAACGCATGGCATCACGCAGTTTGGGATGCATTGGATTACTTGGAGGCTTTTTCGTAGCTCTTTTTGTCTCAAATGTTGTTACAATATGGAAAATTGAGGTAGCTTAATGTGGGCGTTGGATACATGTTATTTTGGAGCTCTAAATAAAATGTTAAAGACGATTTAGTGCGGACACGTCAAGTTGATTAGCTAGTTAAGATGATCATTGTAAACTGATCATTGGTGCTCCCTGAGTTAAGGCTAATAAAAGAAGCATAATGCATGGCATCACGGAGTTTAGGATAGATTGAATTGCTTGGAGGCTTTTTCGTAGCTCTTTAAGTCTCAAATGTTGTCACAATATAGGAAACTGAGCTAGCTTAACGTACACATTGGATTCGTGCAATCCTGTACTCTAAATCAAAAGTTATTGACAATTTAGTGTTGACATGTCAAGTATATCGGCTAGTTGAATTGATCATTCTAAGCTGATCATTGGTGCTCTTTAAGTAATGGCTTATAAATGAAGCATAATGCATGGCTTCACGCAGTTTTGGATACATTGGTGTTCCTTGAGTAAAGACATATAAATGAAGCATAATGCATGGCATCATGCAGTTTCGGATATATTGGATTACTTTATATAGAAAATTGTCTCAAATGAAGCATAATGCATGGCAACATGCAGTTTGGAATATATTGGATTACATGGAGGCTTTGTCGTAGCTCTTTGAGTCTCAAATGTTGTCACAATATAAAAAATTCTGCTAGGTTAACGTGGGTGTTGGCTTCGTGTCATTCTGAACTATAAATCAAAAGTTATGGAAGATTTAGTGCAGACATGTCACATTTATCAGCCAGTTAAAATGATAGTTCTAAACTGATCAATGGTGCTCCTTGAGTAAAGGCTTACAAATCAAGCATAATGCATGGCATCATTCAGTTTGGAATTTGTTGGATTACTTGGAGGATTTTTCGTAGCTCTTTTAGTCTCAAATGTTGTCATAGTATGGAAAATTGAGCCAGCTTAACGCGGGCGTTGGACTTATGTCATTATGAGCTCTAAATCAAAAGGTAAAGACGATTTAGTGTAGACATGTCAAGGTTATCAGCTAATTAAAATAATCATTGTAAACTGGTCATTAGTGCTCCTTAAGTAAAAGCATATAAATGAAGCATAATGAATGGTATCATGCAGTCTGTGATAGATTGGATTATTTGGAGGCTTTGTCGTAGCTCTTTAAGTCTCAAATGTTATCAATATATAGAAAACTGACCTAGCTTAACGTATGCATTGGATTCGTGTAATTCTGGACTCTAAATCAAAAGTTACGGACATATTCGTGTTGACATGTCAAGTTGATCGCCTAATTGAATTGATCACTCTTAACTGATCATTGGTGCTACTTAAGTAAAGACTTATAAATGAAGTATAATGCATGGCATCATGCAATTAGGGATACATTGGATTACATGGAGGGTTTTTCATACCTCTTCCACTCACAATTGTTGTCACATTATGGAAAATTGAGCTAGCTTAACGTGGGCGTGGGATTCGTGTCATTCTAAACTCTAAATAAAAATTTACGCACGATTTAGTGCGGACATGTCAAGTTGATCGGCCTGTTAAAATGATTATTCAAACCTGATCAATGGTGCTCTTTAAGTAAAGGCTTATAAATGAAGCATAATGCCTGGCATCACGCCGTTTGGGATACATTGGATTACTTGGAGGCTTTTTCGTAGCACTTCAGTCTCAAATGTTGTCACAATATAGAAAATTGAGCTAGCATAAAGTAGTTTTTGGATTCGTGTCATTATGAACTTTAAAATTTAAAGTTTCAGACGATTTATTGCGGACACGTCAAGTTGATCATCTAGTTAAAATGATAATTATAAACTTATCATTGTTGCTCCTTGAGAAAGGCTTATAAATGAAGCATAATGCATGTCATCTCGCAGCTTAGATTTTTTGGAGTCTCTGTTATAGCTATTTCCGTCTTAAATTTTCTCGCTATATAGAAAATTGCCGAGCTTAACGTGGGCGTTGGATTTGTGTCATTTTGAACTCAAAATCAAAAGTTACGGACGATTGAGCTAGTTAAAATGCATGGGATCACGCAGTTGGGATACATTGGATTACTTGGAGGCTTTTTCGTAGCACCTCAGTCTCAAATGTTGTCACAATATAGAAACTTGAGCTAGCATAAAGTAGGCGTTGGATTTGTATCATTATGAGCTCTAAAATTTAAAGTTTTAGACGATTTAGTAAGGACATGTCAAGTTGATAAGCTAGTTAGCATTCTAAAGGCTTATAAATGAACCATAGTGAATGCCATCTCGTAATTTGGAATAGATTGGATTACTTGGAGGCGTTGTCGTAGCTATTTCCATCTTAAATTTTCTCGCTATATAGAAAATTGCTAGCTTAACGTGGGAGTGTGATTTGTGTCATTTTTAACTCTAAATCAAAAGTTACAGACGATTTAGTGTGGACATATCAAGTTGATCGGCAAGTTAAAATGATCATTCTAAACTGATCATTGGTGCTCCTTGATTAAAGGCTTATAAATGAAGCATAATGAATGGCATCACGTTGTTTGGGATATATTGCATTACTTGGATGCTTCGTCGTAGCTCTTTGTGTCTCAAATGTTGTCAGAATATAGAAAATTGTGCTTGGTTAACGTAGGCGTTTGTTTCGTGTCATTCTGAACTATAAATCAAAAGTTACGGAGAATTTAGTGCATACATGTCAAGTTTATCAACCAGTTAAAATGATAGTTCTAAACTGGTCATTGGTGCTCCTTGAGTAAAAGCTTACAAATCAAGCATAATGCATGGAATCACGAAGTTTGGGATACATTGGATTAGTTGGAGGCTTTTTCATTGCCGTTTTAGTATGTAATGTTGTCACAATGTGGAAAATTGAGTTAGCTTAAAGCGGGCGTTGGACTCATGTCATCATGAGCTTTAAATGAAAAGTCAAAGACGATTTAGTGTAGACATGTCAAGGTTATCAACTAGTTAAGATGATCAGTATAAACTGATCATTGGTGGTCCTTAAGTAAAAGCTTATAAATGAAGCATAATGGATGGCATCACGCAGTTTGGGATACATTGGATTACTTGAAGGCTTTTTCGTAGCTCTTTAAGTCTCAAATGTTGTCACAATATAGGAAACTGAGCTAGCTTAATGTATGCATTGGATTCGTGTAATACTGAACTCTTAATCAAAAGTTACATACAATTTAGTGTTGACATGTTATGTTGATCGGCTAGTTGAATTGATCATTCTAAACTGATCATTGGTGCTCCTTTAGTAAAGGCTTATTAATGAAGTATAATTCATGGCATCACGTAGTTAAGGATACATCGGATTACAGGGAGGGTTTTTCATAGCTCTTACACTCACAATTGTTGTCACATTATGGAAAATTGAGCTAGCTTAACGTGGGCGTTGGATTCGTGTCATTCTGAACTCTAAATAAAAATTTACGCACGATTTAGTGCTGGCATGTCAAGTTGATCGGCTAGTTAAAATGATTATTCAAAAATTATCAATGGTGCTCTTTAAAAAAGGCTTATAAATGAAGCATAATGCATGAGATCACCCAGTTTGGGATACATTGGATTACTTGGAGGCTTTTTCGTAGCACGTCAGTCTCAAATGTTGTCACAATATAGAAAATTGAGCTAGCATAAAATAGGTGTTGTCGTGGCATTATAAACTCTAAAATTTAAAGTTTCTGAAGATTTAGTTCGTACATGCCAAATTGATGAGCTAGTTAAAATGATCATTCTAAACTTATCATTGGTGCTCCTTGAGTAAAGGCTTATAAATGAAGCATAATGAATGGCATCTCACAGTTTGGAATAGATTGGATTTCTTGAAGGCTTTGTCGTAGCTATTTCCCTCTTAAATTGTTCTGCTATATAGAAAATTGAGCTAGCTTAACATGGGTGTTGGATTCGTGTCCTTTTGACCTCTAAATCAAAAGTTACGGACAATTTAGTGTGGACATATCAAGTTGATCAGAAAGTTAAAATGATCATTCTAAACTAATCAATTGTGCTACTTGAGTAAAGGGTTATAAATGAAGCATAATGCATGGCATCACACTGTTTGGGATACATTGGATTACTTGGAGGGTTTTTCATAGCTTTTTCACTCTTAAATGTTTTCACAGTATGGAAAATTGAGCTAGCTTAACGTGGGCATTGGATTCATGTTATTCTCAACACTACATTATAAGTTACAAACGATTTATTGCGAACATGTCAAGTTGATCAGCCTGTTAAAATGATCAGTCTAAACTGATCATTGGTGCTCCTTGAGTAATGGCTTACAAATCAATCATAATGCATGGCATCACGCTGTTAGGGATATATTGGATTACTTGAAGGCTTTGTCGTAGCCCTTTCAGTCTCAAATGTTGTTACAATATAGAAAATTGTGCTAGGTTAACGTGGGCGTTGGATTCATGTCATTCTGAACTATAAATCAAAAGTTATGGAAGATTTAGTGCAGACATGTCTAAGTTTATCAGCTAGTTAAAATGATAGTTCTAAACTAATCAATGGTGCTACTTCAGTAAAGGCTTACAAATCAAGCATAATGCATGGCATCATACAGTTTCGGAATCGTTGGATTACTTGGACGCTTTTTCATAGCTGTTTTAGTCTCAAATGTTGTCACAAGAAGTAAAATTGAGCTAGGTTAACACGGGCGTTGGACTTATGTCATTATGAGCTCTAAATCAAAAGTCAAAGACGATTTAGTGTAGACATGTCAAGGTTATCAGCTAGTTAAAATGATCATTGTAAACTGGTCATTGGTACTCACTACGTAAAAGCATATAAATGAAGCATAATGAATGGCATAACGCAGTTTGTGATAGATTGGATTATTTGGAGGCTTTGTCGAGCTCTTTAAGTCTCAAATGTTGTCACAATATAGGAAACTGAGCTAGCTTAGCGTATGCATTGGATTCGTGAAATTCTGAACTCTAAACCAAAAGTTACTGACAATTTAGTGTTGACATGTCAAGTTGATCGGTTAGTTGAATTGATCATTCAAAACTGATAATTAGCGCTCCATAAGTAAAGGCTTATAATTGATATAATGCATGGTATCACGCAGTTAGGGATACATTGGATTACATGGAGGGTTTTTCATAGCTCTTCCACTTACAATTGTTGCCACATTATGAAAAATTGAGTTAGCTTAATGTAGGTGTTGGATTCATGTCATTCTGTACTCTATCTAAAAATTTATGCACAATTTAGTGCGGACATGTCCAGTTGATCGGCTAGTTAAAATGATTATTCAAAACTGATAAATGGTGCTCTTTAAGTAAAGGCTTATAAATGAAGCACAATGCATGGCATCAAGCAGTTTGGGATACATTTGATTATTTGGAGGCTTTTTCGTAGCACTTCAGTCTCAAATGTTGTCACAATATAGAAAATTGAGCTAACATAAAGTACGCGTTGGATTCGTATCATTATGAACTCAAAAATTTATAGTTTTAGACGATTTAGTGCGGACTTGTCAAGTTGATCAGCTAGTTAAAATGATCATTCTAAACTTATCATTGGTGATCCTTCTGTAAAGGCTTTTAAATGAAGCATAATGAATGGCATCTCGAAGTTTGGAATAGACTGGATTTCTTGGAGGCTTTGTCGTAACTATTTCCGTCTTAAATTTTCTCGCTATATAGAAAATTGAGCTAGCTTATCGTGTGAGTGTGATTCGTGTCATTTTGAACTCTAAATCAAAATTTACGGACGATTTAGTGCGGAAATATCAAGTTGATCGGAAAGTTAAAAATGATAATTCTAAACTAATCATTGGTGCTCCTTGAATAAAGGCTTATAAATGAAGAATAATGCATGGACTCACGCTGTTTGGGATACATTGAATTAATTGGAGGGTTTTTCATAGCTCTTTCACTCGGAAATGTTTTCACAGTATGGAAAATTGAGCTAGATTAACGTTGGCTTTGGATTCGTGTTATTCTCAACACTACATTAAAAAATGCAAACAATTTAGTGGGAACATATCAAGTTGATCAGCGTGTTAAAATGATCAGTCTAAACTGATCATTGGTGCTCCTTGAGTAAAGGCTTATAAATGAAGCATAATACATGGCATCACGCAGTTTGGGATGTATTGGATTACTTGGAGGCTTTGTCGTAGCTATTTTGGTATTAAATTTTATAACAATAAAAAAATATTGAGCTAGATTAATGTGGGCGTTGGATTCATGTCATTTTTAACTCTAAATCAAAAATTATGGACGATTTGGTGCAAACATGTCAAGTTGATTGACCAGTTAAAATGATCATTATTAACTGATCAATGGTGCTCTTTGAGTAAATGCTTATAAATGAAGCATAATGCATGGCATCACATAGTTTAGGATAAATTGGATTACTTCGATGCTTTGTTATAGCTCTTTCAGTCTCAAATATTGTGTAAATATGGAAATTTGAGCTAGCTTAATGTGGGTGTTGGATTTGTGTCAGTTTGAACTCTAAATCAAAAGTTATGGACAGTATAGTGCGGACATGTCAAGTTGATTGGCAAGTTAAAATGATCATTCTAAACTCAGCATCGGTGTTATTTGAGTAATGGCAATAAATGAAACATAATGAATGGCATCATGCAGTTTGGGATACATTGGATTACTTGGAGGCTTTTTCGTAGCTCTTTCATTCTCAAATGTTGTCAAAATATGGAAAAATTGAGCTAGCTTAGGAGTTGGACTCATGTCATTTTGAGCTCTAAATCAAAAATGAAAGACGATTTAGTCCGCACATGTCAAGTTGATCAGCTAGTCAAAATGATCATTCTAAACTGATCATTGGTGCTACTTGAGTAGAGTCTTATAAATGAAGCATAATGAAGGCATCACGCTGTTTGGGATAGATTGGATTATTTGGAGGATTTGTCATAGCTAAGTCAGACTTAAAATTTTTCACAATATTGAAAGCTGAGCTTACTTAACGTGGACGTCAAATTTGTGTCATTTTGAACTCTAAATCAAACAATACGGACCATTTAGTGCAGACATGTCAAGTTGATCGGCCGGTTAAAATGATCATTCTAAACTGATCATTGGTGCTCCTTGAGTAAAGGCTTATAAATGAATCGTAATGAATGGCATAACGTAGTTTGGGGTAGATTGGATTATTTGGAGCTTTGTCATAGTTATTTCGAACTTAAATTTTGTCACAATATTGAAAGTTGAGCTAGCTTAACGTGGGCGTTGGATTTGTGTCTATTTGAAGTCTAAATCAAATTTTACAAACCATTTAGTGTAGAAATGTCAAGTTGATCGGCCACTTAAAATGATCATTGTAAAATAATAATTGGTGCTCCTTGAGTAAAGGCTTATAAATGAAGCATAATGCATTGGCATCATGCAGTTTGATGTACATTGGATTAGTTGGAGGCATTGTTGTAGCTCTTTCAGTCTCTAATGTTGCCACAATATAGAAAATTGAGCAAGATCAACGTGGGTGTTGGACTCATGTTATTTTGAGCTGTCAATCAAAAGTTACGTGTGATTTAATGCGGAAATGTCAGGTTGGTCGGCGAGTTAAAATGATCATGCTAAACTGATCACTGGTGCTCTTTGAGTAAAGGCTTATAAATGAAGCATAATGCATGGCATCACACCGGTCGGGATACAATTGATTTCTTGGATGGTTTGTAGTAGCTCTTTAAGTCTCAAAGGTTTTCACAATACGGAAAATTGAGATTGCTTAGCGTGGGCATTGGACTCATCTTATTTTGAGCTTCAAATAAAAGGTTAAAGAGGATTTAGGGCGGCCATGTAATGTTGATCAGGTAGTTAAAATGATCATTCTAAACTTATCTCTGCTGCTCCTTGAGTAAAGGCTTATAAATGACGCATAATGAATGGCCTCAGGCAGTTTGGAATAGATTGGATTACTTGGACGATTTTCATAGTTATTTTGGTCTTAAATTTTGTCACACTATAGAAAATTGAGCTAACTTAACGGTGGGCGTTGGATACGTGTCATTTCAAATCGAAAGTGCGGACATGTCAAGTTGATCATCTAGTTAAAATGATCATTCTAAACTGATCATTGGTGCTCCTTGAGTAAAGGCTTATAAATGAAGCATAATGCTTGGCATCACGAAGTTTAGAATACATTAGATTACTTGGAGGGTTCGTAATAGCTCTTTCAGTCTCACATGTTGTCAAAATATGGAAAATTGAGCTAGCTTAACGTGGTCGTTGCACTCATGTCATTTTGAGCTCTAAATCAGAAGTTAAAGATGATTTAGCACAGAAATGTCAAGTTGATCAGCTAGTTAAAATGATCATTCTAAACTGATCATTGCTGCTCCATGACTAAAGGCTTATAAATAAAGCATAATACATGGCATCACGAAGTTTGGGATAGATTGGATTACTTGGATGCTTTGTCGTAGCTATTTTGGTATTAAACTTTGTCACATAACAGAAAATTGAGCCAGATTAACATGGGCATTGGATACGTGTCATTTTGAACTCTAAATGAAAAGTTACATATGATTTAGTGCAAACATGTCAAGTTGATTGGATTGTTAAAATGATTATTCTACACTGATCATTGGTGCTTCTTGAGTAAAGGCTTATAAATGAAGCATAGCGCATGGAATCACGCGGTTTGGAATACATGGCATTACTTGGAGGCTTTGTCGTAGCCCTTTCAGTCTCAAATGTTGTTACAATACGAAAAATTGAGATGGCTTAACGTGAGCATTTAACTCATGTTATTTTGAGCTTTAAATCAAGGTTTAAAGACGATTTAGTAAGAACATGTCATGTTGATCAGCTTGTTAAAATGATCGTTCAAAACTGATCATTGGTGCTCCTTGAGTAAAGGCTTATTACTGACGCATAATGTATGGAATCACGAGCTTTGGGATACATTGGATTACTTGGAGGCTTTTACATAGCTCTTTTGGTCTTAAATTTTGTCACAATATAGAAAATTGAACTAGCTTAACATGGGTGTTGGATTCGTGTCTTTTGGACCTCTAAATCAACAGTTACAAGCGATTTAGTTCGGACATGTCAAGTTGATAGGCCAGTTAAAATGATCATTCTAAACTGATTGTTGGTGCTCCTTGAGTAAACCGTTATAAATGTACCATAATGCATGGCATAACGTAGTTTGGGATACATTGGATTACTTGGAGTATTTGTCGTAGCTCTTTCGGTCTCAAATTTTTTCACAATATAGAAAATTGAGCTAGGTTAACGTGGACGATGGATTCGTGTCATTCTGAACTCTTAATCAAGAGTTATAGACAATTTAGTGCGGATATGTCAAGTTGATCGTCCAGTTAAAATGAACATTCTAAACTGATCATTGGTGATGGTTGAGTAAAGGCTTATAAATGAAGCATAATGCATGGCATCACACAATTTGGGATACATTAGATTACTTGGAGGCTTTCTAGTAGCTCTTTTAGTCTCAAATGTTGACACAATATGCAAAATTGAGCTAGCTTAATGTGGGTGTTGGATTCGTGTCATTTTTGGTGCAGGCATGTCAAGTTATGGACGATTTGGTGCAGACATGTCAAGTTGATCGGTGAGTTAAAATGATCATTCTAAACTGATCATTGGTGCTCCTTTAGTAAAGGCTTATAAATGAAGTATAATGCATGCATCACGCAGTTTGCGATACATTGGATTACTTGGAGTCTTTGTCATAGCTCATTCAGTATCAAATGTTGTCACAATATAGAAAATTGAGCTAGCATAATGTGGGCGTTCGATTCGTGTCATTCTGAACTCTAAACCAAAAGTGACAAAGAATTTATTACAAACATGTTAAGTTGATGGGCCAGTTCATATGATGATTCTAAACTAATACTTGGTGCTCCTTGAGTATAGGCTTGTAAATGAAGTATTACACATGGCATCACATAGTTTGGGATTAATTGGATTACTTGGATGCTTTGTAGTAGTTCTTTCAGTCTCAAATGTTGTCGCAATATGGAAAATTGAGCTAGCTTAACGCAGGTGTTGGACTAATGTCATTTTGAGCTCTAAATCAAAAGTTAAAGACGACTTAGTGCGAACATGTCATGTTGATCAGCATTCAGCTAGTTAAAATGATAATTCTAAAATGATCATTGGTGCACCTTGATTAAAGGCCTATAAATGAAGTATAATGCATGACATCACGCTGTTTGGGATATATTGGATTACGTAGAGGCTTCATCCAAGCTATTTCGAACTTAAATTTTTTCACAATATTGAAAATGGAGCTAGTTTAACGTGGGCATTGGATTCGTGTCATTTTAAATTCTAAATCAAAAGTTCTAGAGGATTTAGTGCGGACATGTCAAGTTGACCGGCCAGTTAAAATGAGCATTCTAAACTGATCATTTGGTGCTCCTTTAGTAAATGCTTATAAATGAAGCATAATGAATGGCTTCACACAATTTGGGATATATTGGATTACTTGGAGGCTTTTTCGTAGCTCATTCAGTCTCAAATGTTGTCACAATATGGAAAATAAAGCTACTTAACATAGGCAATGGATTTGTATCATTCTGAACTCTAAATCAAAAGTGAAGGACGATTTAGTGCGGAAATTTCAAGTTGATCGGCCAGTTAAAATGATCATTCGGAACTGATCGTTGGTGCTCCTTCGGAATAAAGGCTTGTAAATGAAGCATAACACATAGCATCACGCACTTTGGGACTAATTGGATTACATTGAGGCATTGTCAGAACACTTTCAGCCTCAAATGTTGTCACAATATAGAAAACTAAGCTAGCTTATCGTGTGCGTTGGATTCGCGTCATTCTAAACTCTAAATCAAAATTTATGGACGATATAGTGCGGACATGTCAAGTTTATTCGCCAGTTATAATGATTATGCTAAAGTGATCACTGGTGCTCCTTGAGTAAAGGCTTATAAATGAAGCATAATGCATGGCATCACGCAGTTTGGGATTCATTGGATATTTTGGAGGCATTGTTGTAGCTCTTTCAGCCTCAAAAGTTGTCACATTATGGAAAATTGAGCTAGCTTAACGCAGGCGTTTGATTCATGTCATTTTGATCTCTAAATCAAAAGTTAAAAGAAGCTTTAGTGAGGACATGTTAAGTTTATCAGCTAGTTAATATGATAATTTTAAACTAATCATTGGTGCGACTTGAGTAAAGGCTTTTAAATGAATAATAGTGCATGGCATCACATATCGCTTTCTGTCTCAAATGTTGTCACAATATAGCAAATTGAGCTAGCTTAAGGTACGCGTTGGATTCGTCTCATTCTGAACTCTAAATCACAAGTTACGGACGATTGAGTCTCACAAGTTTCTGAACTCTTTTAGTCTCAAATGTTCTCCCAATATGGAAATTTGAGCTATCGTAACGTGGGCATTGGACTCATTTCATTTTAAGCTCAAAATCAAAAGTTAAAGACGATTTAGTGCGGACATGTCAAGTTGATTAGCTAGTTAAAATGTTAATCCTAAACTGATCATTGGTGCTCCTTGTTTAAAGGTTTATAAATGGAGCATAATCTATGGCATCACGAAGTTTGAGATTCATTGGATTACTTGGAGTCTTTTTCATAGCTCTTTGATTTTCAAATATTGTCACAATATTGATATTGAGCTAGATTAATGTGGGCATTGAATTCATGATATTTTAAACTCTAAATCAAATGTACAGATGATTTAGTGTAGACATGTCAAGTTGATCGGCCAGTTAAAATGATCATTTTAAACTGATCGTTGGTGCTCCTTGAGGTAAGACTTATAAATGAAACATAATGCATGGCATAACACAGTTTGAGATACATTGTATTACTTGGAAGCTTTTTAATGCTCTCTCAATCTTAAATGTTTGCATAATATAGAAAATCGAACTAAATTAATGTTGGCATTGGACTCATGTCCTTCTGAGATCTAAATCATAAGTTACGGAAGATTTAGTGTGGACATGTCAAGTTGATCAGCTAGTTAAAATGATCATTCTTAACTGATCATTGGTGCTCCTTGCATAAAGGCTTATAAATAAAGCATAATACATGGCATCACACAGTTTAGGATAGATTAGATTACCTTGAGGCTTTGTCGTTGCTATTTTGCTCTTAAACTTTGTAACAATATATAAAATTCAGCTAGCTTAACATGCGCGTTGGATTCGTGTCATTTTCAACTCCAAATTGATCGGCCTGTCAAAATGTTCATTCTAAACTGACCATTGGTGCTCCTTGAGTAAAGGCTTATAAATGAAGCATAATGCATGGCATCATGCAGTTTGGGATACGATGGATTATTTGCAGGCTTTGTCGTAGTTCTTTCAGTCTCAAATGTTGTCATAATATAGAAAATTGTGCCATCTTAACGTGGGCGTTGGATTCGTATCATTCTGAACTCTAAATCAAAAGTTAAAAACGATTTTTTGCGGACATGTAAAGTTGATCAGCTGGTAAAAATTATCTTTCGAAACTTATCATTAGTGCTCCTTGAGTAAAGGCTTATAAATGAAGCATAATGCATGGCATTACACCGTTTGGAATAGATTGGAATACCAGGAGGCTTTGTCTTAGCTCTTTTAGTCTCAAATATTGTCACAATATAGATCATTGAGCTAGGTTAATGTGGGCTTTGGTTTGTGTCATTTTGAACTCTAAATCAAAAGTCACTAACGATTTAATGCAGACATGTCAGGTTGATCAACCAGTTAAAATGATCATTCTAAATTGGTCATTGGTGCTCCATAAGTGAAGGCTTATAAATGAAGCATAATGCAAGACATCACGCAATTTGGGATACATTGGATTACTTGGAGGCTTTTTTGTAACTCTTTCAGTCTCTAATTTTGTCACGATATGGAAAATTGGGCTAGTTTAACGTGGGCGTTGGACTCATGTCATTTTCATTTCTAAATCAAAAGTTACGGATGATTACTTGGAGGCTTTCGCATAGCTATTTTTTTCTTAAATTTTGTCACAATAAAGAATATTAAGCTAGTTTAACGTACATGTTGGATTTGTGTCATTTTGAACTCCAAATCAAAAGTTAGGAATGATTTAGTGCGTACTTGTCAAGTTGATCGAACAGCTAAAATGATCATTCTAAATGAAACATAATGCATGACATCAAACAATCTGGGATACATTAGATTACTTGAAGGCTTTGTTGTAGCTCTTTCAGTCTCAAATGTCGTACAATATAGAAAATTTAACTAGTTTAATGTGGGCGTTGGATTCGTGTCATTCTAAACTCTAAATCAAAAGTTACGACCGATTTATTGTTGACATGTCAAATTGATCGACCTGTTAAAATGATCATTCTAAACTGATCATTCTAAACTGATCATTGGTACCCCTTGAGTAAAGGCTTATAAATGAAGTATAATGCATTGCATCACGGAGTTTGGGATACATTGGATTACTTGGAGGTTTTTTCATAGTTCTTTCAATCTCAAATATTGTCACAATATGGAAAATGGAGATAGCTTAACGTGGGAATTGTATTCATGTCATTCTAAATTCCAAATCAAAAGTTAAGGAGGATTTACAGCGGACATGTCAAGTTGATCGACCAGTTAAAATGATCATTTTAAACTTATCACTAGCGCTCCTTGAGTAAAGGCTTATAAATGAAGCATAATGCATGGCATCGCGCAGTTTGGGATACATTGGATTACTTAGAGGATTGGTCGTAGCTCTTTTAGTCTCAAATCTTGTCACAATATAGAAAACTGAGATATCTTAACGTGGCATTGGATTCGTGTCATTCTGAACTCTAAAAAAAGTTACAGACGATTTAATGTGGACATATCAAGTTGATCGGCCAGTTTAAATGATCATTATAAACTAATTATTGGTTCTCCTTGTGTAATGGTGTATAAATGAACCATAATGCATAAAATCACACAGTTTTGGATAGATTGGATTACTTGGAGACTTTGTCGTAGTTCTTTCAGTCTCCAATGAAGTCACAATATAGAAGATTTAGATAGCTTAACGTGGGTGTTGGATTCGTGTCATCCTAAACTCTAAATCAAAAGTTATGAAAGATTTTGTGCGGACATGTCAAGTTGATCGGCCAATTAAAATGATCATTCTAAACTGATCATTTGTGATCCTTGAGTAAAGGCTTATAAATGAATCATAATGCATGGCATCACGCAGTTTGGGATTCATTGGATTACTTGGAGGCTTTTTCGTAACTCTTTCATTGTCAAATGTTGCTACAATACGGAAAATTGAGCTAGCTTAACTGGGCGTTGGACTCATGTCATTTTGAGCTCTAAATCAAAATTTAAATACGATTTTGTGCGGACATGTAATGTTGATCAGCTGGTAAAAATGATCGTTTGAAACTTATCATTGGTGTTCCTTGACTAAAGACTTATAAATGAAGCATAATGCATGGCATCACACCTTTTGGAATAGATTGGAATACTTGGAGGCTTTTTCCTAGCTCTTTTAGTCTCAAATATTGTCACAATATAGAAAATTGAGCTAGGTTCATGTCATTTTGAACTCTAAATAAAAATTTACTGACGATTTAGTGCATACATGTCAGGTTGATCGGCATGTTAAAATAATCATGCTAAATTGTTCATTGGTGCTCTTTAAGTGAAGGATTCGAAATAAAGCATAATGCATGAAATCACGCAGTTTAGGATACATTGGATTATCTGGAGGCTTTTTTGTAACTCTTTCAGTCTCTAATTTTTTCACAATATGGAAAATTGGGCTAGTTTAACGTCGGCGTTGTACTCATGTCATTTTGAGCTCTAAATCAAAAGTTAAAGAACGATTTATTTTGGCCATGTCAAATTGATCGGCCAGTTAAAATGATCATTCTAAACATATCATTGGTACTCTTTGAGTAAAGGCTTATAAATGAAGTATAATGCATGGCATCACGGAGTTTGGGATACATTGGATTACTTAGAGGCTTTTTATAGTTCTTTCAATCTCAAATGTTGTCACAATATGGAAAATGGAGCTAGCTTAATGTGGTAATTGTATTCATATCATTCTAAACTCTAAACAAAAAGTTATGGAGGATTTACTGTGGACATGTCAAGTTGATCGATTAGTTAAAATATTCATCCTAAACTGATCATTGGTGCTCCTTGAGTAAAGGCTTATAAATGAAGCATAATGCATGACATCACACACTTTGGGGATATATTGGATTGCTTTGAGGCTTTGTCATAGCTATTTTGGTTTAAATTTTGTCACAATATAGAATATCGAGCTAGCTTAACGTGGGTGTTGGGTTCGTGTCGTTTTCAACTCTATATCATAAGTTACAAACGATTTATTGTGGATATGTCAAGAGCATCGGCCTGTTAAAATGATCATTCTTAACTGATCATTGGTGTTCCTTGAGCAAAGGCTTATAAATGAAGCATAATGCATGGCATCACACAGTTTGGGATACATTGGATAACTTGGACGCTTTGTCGTAGCTCTTTCAGTCTTAAATGTTGTCATAATATGGAAATTCAGCTAGCTTAATGTGGGTGTTGAACTCATGACATTTTGCGCTCTAAATCAAAAGTTAAAGACAATTTAGTACGGACATGTAAGTTGATCAGCCGATTAAAATGATAATTCTAAACTGATCATTGGTGTTCCTTGATTAAAGAACTATAATGCATGCCATCATGTAGTTTAGGATACATTGGATTAGTTGGAGGCTTTTCGTACCTCTTTCAGTCTCAAATATTGTCACCATACGGAAAATTCTGCTATCTTAACGTGGGCGTTGGACTCGTGTCATTTTGAGCTCTAAATCAAAACTTAAATACAATTTAGTACGGTCATATAAGCTGATCATCCAGTTAAAATGATCATTTTAAACTGATCAATTGTGCTCCTTGATTAAAGGCAAATAAATAAAGCATAATGCATGCCATGATGCAGTCTGCGATAGATTGGATTACTTGGAGGCTTTGTCAGACCTATATCGTTCTTAAAGTTTGTCACAATACAGAAAATTGAGCTAACTTTACGTGGGCGTTGGATTCGTGTCATTTTGAATTCTAAATCAAAAGTTACGGGTGAGTTAGTGCAGACATGTCAAACTTATTGGCCAGTTAAAATAATAATTCTAAAGTTATCATTGGTGCTCCTTGAGTAAAGCCTTATAAATGAAGCATAATGCATGGCACCATGCAGTATGGGATAAATTGGATTACTTGGAGGATTTGCCGAAGCTCTTTCAGTCTCAAATGTTGTCACAATATAGAAATTTGAGCTACGTTAACGTGGGCATTGGTTCGTGTGATTTTGAACTCTAAATCAAAAGTTAATGACGATTTAGTGCCTACATGTCAGGTTGATTAGTCAATGAAATTGGTTATTCTGAACTGATCAATTGTGCTCTTTGAGTAAAGGCTTATAAATAAAGTATAATAGATGGCATCTTGGAGTTTGGGATACAATGGATTACTTGGAAGCTTTTTCGTTGTTCTTTCAATCTCAAATGTTGTCACAATATGGAAACTTTTGCTAGATTAACGTGGGCGTAGGATTACTATCATTCCGAACTCTAAATCAAACGTTACAGATGATTTAGTGCAGACATGTCAAGTTGATCGGCAAGTTAAAATGATCATTCTAAATTGTTCATTGGTGTTCCTTAATTAAAGTCTTATAAATGAACCATAATGACATCACGCAGTTTGGAATACATTGGATTACTTGGAGGATTTTTCCTAACTCTTTCTGTATGAAATTTTGTCACAATATAGAAAATTGAGCTAGTTTAAAGTGGATGTTGGACTCATGTCATTTTGAGCTATATATCAAAAGTTAAAGAAGACTTAGTGCGGACTAGTAAAGTAGATAAGCTAGTAAAAATGATCATGCTAAACTTATCATTGGTGCTCCTTGAGTAAAGGCTTATAAATAAAGCATAATTCATGGGATCACGCAGTTAGGGATGGATTAGATTTCTTGGAGGCTTTCTCATAGCTATTTCGGTCTTAAATTTTGTCATAAAATACAAAATTAAGCTAGCTTAACGTAGTTGTTGGATTTGTGTCATTTTGAACTCCAAATCAAAAGTTACACATGATTCAATGCCAACATGTCAAGTTGATCAGCCAGTTAATATAATCATTCTAAACTAATCATTACTGCTCCGTGAGTAAAGGCTTACAAATGAATCATAATGTATGCCATCACGCAGTTTGGGATACATTGGATTACTTAGAGGCTTTTTCGTAGCTTTTTCAATCTCAAATGTCGCACAATATAGAAAATTGAACTATCTTAACATGGGCATTGGATTCGTGTCATTCTAAACTCTATATCAAAAGTTACAGACGATTTAGTGTGGACATGTTAAGTTGATTGGCCAGTTAAAATGATCATTCAAAACTGATCATTTGTGGTCCTTCAGTAAAGGCTTAGAAATGAAGCATAATGCATGGCATGAAGCTGTTTGGGATACATTAGATTACCTCGAGGTTTTTTGTAGCTCTTTCAGTCTCAAATGTTGTAACGATCCTTAACGTGGGCGTTGGATTCGTGTCATTCTGAACTCTAAATCAAAAGTTATAGACGATTTAGTGCGGACATGTCAAGTTGCCGGTCAGTTTAAATGATCATTTTAAACTTATCATTGCTGCTCCTTCAGTAAAGGCTTATAAATGAAGCATAATGCATGGCGTCACGTAGTTTGGGATACATTGGATTACTGGAGGCTTTTTCGTAACTCTTTTAGTCTCAAATGTTGTCACAATATAAAAAATTGAGCTAGCTTAACATGGGCATTCGACTCATGTCATTTTGAGGTCTAAATAAAAAGTTATGAACGATTTAGTGCGGAAATATCAAGTTGATCGGCAAGTAAAAATGATCATTCTCAACTGATCATTGTTTCTCCTTGAGTAAAAGCTTACAAATGAAGCATAATGCATGACATCACGCAGTCTGGGATACATTGGATTACAATAAAATTGAGATTAAATTCTCAATTTTTTTATATTTTGAGAACTTTAGAGATTGAAAGAGATCAAACTAATAGAAGCTTTGACATTAATGCAGCATGTTTATTTTGGTTTGGTTTAACAATAGTTATGTTTTTGTTTGTTCTTACAATATAGACATTTTTAATAACAAAATCATAAAGTTTAAGAAATCGTCAACTTTTCAATGCGAATAGTATTTATTTTATTTATAGATTTTATGAGAGTAATTTCTTATAGTCATTATATAAGAGAATTATTTTGTTTCTCAAATATCATCAATAATTTTATATTTCTTAAAATATTATTATTTTTTCTAAAATTATTATAAAAATAAAATTAATTTAAACAATAAAAACTTAAACTTAAACTTCAAATACTAAATATAAACCTATAATTTTTAATATTTATGATATTTTTGTAAAAAAGTAATTTTAATAATATTTAAATAAAAGTTTATCAATAGTTTTTATAATAATTTTAATGATATTTTATAGGTTTTTTCAACCAAATATAGTTTTTTATAAAGTTTAGTAGTTATATAATTTTTGAGAAATGTGACATTGTTGTTCTTTGTTCATATTTTACACAACCATATATCATATGTTACACGTCTAAATACCATCTAACAATATATATAATGCATGTACCCAACCATATATTTAAAACTTTATTATTAGTACCTAAGCATTCAAATCTTATTAAAAACAAAAACAAATTACAATCTAACTATATTTATTAATCCATTGTTATTCTATAAAAAAATTGATTCAATTTTTACTTTAACAAAGATTAAAAAAGAAAAAGATGATGGACAGGAATGGAGTACAAAATACAAGAAACTCTTACGGAGATGGAATGTATGGAACGGTTTGTCCAATTCAACCAAAGACAAATTACACATACATTTTGCAAGTGAAAGATCAAATAGGAAGTTTTTTTGCTTCAAATAACCTAAATCGGATAACCTTTCAAATAACCTAAATCGGATAGGTTTTGATTATATAAATTAAACAAAATACTTAATCCCGTGGAACACTGTTACACTGAAAACTTACATGATTTGCGGTGATTTCCGACAATGTACGGCTGGAGACGAAGAGGCAGAGAAGTGAAGGAGAGAAACGCAAGAGAGAAAGAAGAAGAAACGATCGTATGTTATATTAGATATTTTCGACGGTAATTTTCGATGGAAACTTCCGACGGATAGACGATGGGTTCATGCCCTCGGCAAATACCAACAAATATCCGATGGATTTCTTCTGTCAAAAATTTCCGACTTATTTGCGATGGATTTTGTATATCGGGCCATCGATGGTTTCCGATGACCATTACCATCGGGAATGTGAACAGATGGTGTATCCCGACGGATGAAAACCGACATATTTTTGACGGAACTGTCCGTCGGTAATTTCCAACGACGGCATCCATCGGAAATAACCACATAAGTAAAAAAATTAGAATATTTATTTTTTTTAAATTACTCATTAAATATTTTTAAAATATATTTATTTAAAATATTAAAACAATTAATATTTATATTATATTTAATTAATATTTTTAAATATTAAAAAAATATTAATACAATTAATAAAAATAATATTTCTAATTATAAATATAATAATTGTTTAATTGTTTAAAATCTCTAAATCATTACATCGAAGGACCAGGAAGAGAAGGAGAAGAAAAAAAGTAATCGGAAAACTTGTTTCTCATCATTTCTACAATATTTTTAAGATTTTTCATCTCTATCGCCATAGCCGCCATTTATTCTTTTAGCTGTTCATTCTCCTCATTTCTAGCCGCATATGTTGCACCACCGGTATCTGCAACTCTCCCGAATCTTGGATGACGACCATTAAAAAATAGTATTTCTTGTAAAAACAAAAAAATATTATTAAAAAGGTATTATAATATTAAATATAAAAATAAATAAAAAGAAAAATCAAACTTAAATCAAGAATGAGACGGTTAATCTTAGAACGAGTCAATTCAGGGACCGAAGATGAAGAACCAACTTGAGACTGCTAAGTTAAAATATCACCTTTTTTCTTTTTCACCTTTTTGATGATCTCACTAACGAGACCACCTTGGATGCGACCAGTCTTTTTGCTCGTGTAGACGGCCTCGAAAAGTTGCAAGTGATCTAGAGGCGCTCACAAATTCTTGTGTCTAAAAGTTAAAAATTTCTAAATTAATAATTCAAAATTTTTCAAATAATAATAAATAAAATTAATATAATAATTAATTTACCAATTGATCGCTCGTCTCCGAGAACTAGTCCATCCGGCATTGTGAATGTAAATGCCTTTTTCTCCTCGGTCACTCTTCTGGTTTCCTGAATTAGTACTCGAGGTGACCTCAGCGCTGGGAGATTCCCAATAACGAATAAAATCATTCCAAACCAACTCATTTAACCCTCTTGCTTTATATTTTCTCTTTTTCCATTTTTGTTTCCACTCTTTCATGTGGCGGAAAAATTGTACTGCAGCCTCTTTTTGACAAGCTTCTTCCACCAATTTTGTGTTCATGGGATCCCATATAAATTCTTACTACGAAATTTAATTATATATTACTAAAAAATATTATTAAAAACTATTTAAAACAATTATATATTTTAAAATAAATTAACATATCGCAAACATCCTGAACCAAATATGACGTTCTTCGTACGAAATATCTCTAAATTTGGTATATGGTTTGTTCAAAAGATAATGAAGTATCTTTAATATATATTTGATTATTTTGTTGTTTGAAATACCAAACTTACGAATTTTTATTAGAATAATATTAAAATAATTATTTTAAACATAATTATAGAAAAATTAATTTACCATGTCGAATTTCCTTACTGTCTCGGATCGAGAAAAGTAAGAAGTTCAGGACAAGGCTTCTGAACCAATTATTCAATTGTCATTGATCGAAAATAATCATTTGCAGATTTTCGAACTTAAGTTGGTATCTAACTCGGAGTAGACGACTCACCACGTGTTTGTTACTCTTGATATGACCTATGATTATGATATTTTATCAATCTATCTACATTTATTATTTACCATTTTCTCTTCGTAATATTAAATTATTTAAAATAATAATCAATTATTTTAATTTTAATACTTTTGACAAAATCAACGTCTATTTTTTGCAGCAATATCGTACTATTATTTGATAGTATGTGTAGTGTAATATACTAGAAACGGGTCAACGTACAAGACCTGATATTTATGATAAATTATGATAAATATCATTTTATTTATCATAAAATCTTATGATAAATATAATTTTTATTAATTTATCAAAATAAATTACCTATTAAAGTGACTATAAAGTATAAAAAATATTTACTCTTTGGGTTACACAAACAACATGGATGAATATAAATTTGGACCACAACTTCTTCAAATAGATCAAAATCAAAAGTGAGACCAAACTAATAGAAGTTTTGACATTAATGTAGCATGTTTATTTGGTTTGATTTAACAATAGTTGTGTTTTTGTTTGTTCTTACAATATAGACATTTTTCATAACAAAATCATAAAGTTTAAGAAATCTTCAACTTTTCAATGCGAATAGTATTTATTTTATTTATAGATTTTATGAAAGTAATTTCTTATAGTCATTATATAAGAGAATTATTTTGTTTCTCAAATATCATCAATAATTTTATATTTCTTAAAATATAATTATTTTTTTCTAAAATTATTATAAAACTAAAATTAATTTAAACAATAAAAACTTAAACTTAAACTTTAAATACTAAATATAAACCTATAATTTTTAGTAGTTATGATATTTTTTAAAAAAGTAATTTTAATAATATTTAAATAAAAGTTTATTAATAGTTTTTATAATAATTTTAATGATATTTTATAGGTGTTTTCAACCAAATATAATATTTTATAAAGTTTAGTAGTTATATAATTTTTGAGAAATCTGACATTGTTGTTCTTTGTTCATATTTTACACAACCATATATCATATGTTAGACGTCTAAATACCATCTAACAATATATATAATGCATTTACCCAACCATATATTTAAAACTATATTATTAATACCTAAGCATTCAAATCTTATTAAAAACAAAAACAAATTACAATCTAAATATATTTATTAATCCATTGTTATTTTATAAAAAAAATTTTGATTCAATTTTTACTTTAACAAAGATTAAAAAAGAAAAAGATGATGGACAGGAACGGAATACAAAACATAAGAAACTCTTACGTAGATGGAATGTATGGAACGGCTTGTCCAATTCCACCAAAAACAAATTACACATACATTTTGCAAGTGAAAGATCAAATAGGAAGTTTTTTTGCTTCAAATAACCTAAATTGGATAACCTTTGCTTCAAATAACCTAAATCGGATAGGTTTTGATTATATAAATTAAACAAAAAAGTTAATCCCGTGGAATACTGTTACACTGAAAACTTATATGATTTGCGGTGATTTCCGCCAACGTACGGCAGGAGGCAAAGAGGCAGAGAAGTGATGGAGAGAAACGCAAGAGAGAAAGAAAAAGAAACGATCGTATGTTATATTAGATATTTTCGACGGTAATTTCCGCTGGAAACTTCCGACGGATAGACGATGCGTTCATGCCGTCAGCAAATACCAACAAATATTCGATAGATTTCTTCCGTCAAAAATTTCCGACTTATTTACGATGAATTTTGTCTATCGGGCCATCGGCGGTTTCCGATGACCATTACCATCGGCAATGTGAACAGATGGTGTATCCCTACGGGTGAAAACCGACATATTTTTGACGGAACTGTCCGTCGGTAATTTCCAACGACGGCATCCATCGGAAGTAACAACATAAGTAAAAAAATTAGAATATTTATTTTTTAAAAATTACTCATTAAATATTTTTAAAATATATTTATTTAAAATATTAAAACAATTAATATTTATATTAAATTTAATTAATATTTTTAAATATAAAAAAAATATTAATACAATTAATAAAAATAGTATTTCAATTTATAAATATAATAATTTTTTAATTGTTTTAAATCTCTAAATTATTACATCGGAGGACCAGGAAGAGAAAGAGAAGAAAAAAAGTCATCGGGAAACTTGTTTCTCATCATTTCTATAATATTTTTAAGATTTTTCATCTCTATCACCATAGCCGCCATTTATTCTTTTAGCTATTCATTCTCCTCATTTCTAGCCGCAGATGTTGCACCACCGGTATATGCAACTCTCCCGAATCTTGGATGACGACCATTAAAAAATAGTACTTCCTATAAAAACAAAAAAAATATTATTAAAAAGGTATTATAGTATTAAATATAAAAATAAATAAAAAGAAAAATCAAACTTAAATCAAGAACGAGACGGTTAATCTCAGAACGAGGCAATTCAGCGACCGAAGATGAAGAACAACATTGAGACTCCTAAGTTAAAATATCACCTTTTTTTTCATTTTACTTTTTTGATGATCTTACTAACGAGACCATTTTGGATGCGACCAATATTTTTGTTCGTGTGGACGGCCTAGAGAAGTTGCAAGTGATCTAGTGGCGCTCCAAATTCTTGTGTCTAAAAGTTAAAAATTTCTAAATTAATAATTCAAAAATTTTCAAATCATAGTAAATAAAATTAATATAATAATTAATTTACTAATTGATCGGCTCGTCTCCGAGAACTAGTCGATCCGACATTGTGAATGTAAATGCCTTTGCCTCCTCGGTCACTCTTCCGGTTTCCCGAATTAGTACTCGAGATGACCTCAGCACTGGAAGTTTCCCAATAACGAATAAAATCATTCCAAACCGACTCATTTAACCCTCTTGCTTTATGTTTTCCTTTTTTCCATTTTTGTTTCCACTCTTTCATGTGGCGGGAAAATTGTACTGCAACCTCTTTTTGACAAGCTTCTTCCACCAATTTTGTGTTCATGGGATCCCATATAAATTCTTACTGCAAAATTTACTTATATATTACTAAAAAATATTATTAAAAACTATTTAAAACAATTATATATTTAAAAATAAATTAATATATCGTAAACATCCTGAACCAAATCTGACGTTCTTCGTACGAAATAACTCTAAATTTGGTATATGGTTTTTCAAAAGATAATGAAGCATCTAAAATATATATTTGCTGATTCCGTTGTTTGAAATACCAAACTTACGAATTTTTATTAGAATAACATTAAAATAGTTATTTTAAATATAATTATAAAAAAATTAATTTACCATATCGAATTTCCTTGATGTCTCACATCGAGAAAAGTAAGAAGTTCACGACAATGCTGGTGAACCAATTATTCAATTGTCATTGATCGGAAAGAATTATTTATAGATTTTCGAACTTAAGTTGGTATCCAACTCGGAGTAGACGACCCACCACGTCTTTGTTACTCTTGATATGACCTATGATTATGATATTTTATCAATCTATCTACATTTATTATTTACCATTTTCTCTTCGAAATATTAAATTATTTTTAAAAAAAAAATCAATTATTTTAATTTTCATACTTTTGACAAAATCAACGTCTATTCTTTGGAGTAATATCGTACTATTATTTGATAGTATGTGTAGTGTAACATACTAGAAACGGGTCGACGTACAAGACCTGGTATTTATGATAAATTATGATAAATATCATTTTATTTATCATAAAATATTATGATAAATATCATTTTTATTAATTTATTAAAATAAAAATTACCTATTAAAGTGACTATAAAGTATAAAAAATATTTACTCTTTGAGTTATCGTTTCTCCAAATAGGGAAAATAAATCTAAACAACCTAGATGAATATAAATTTGGATCAAAACCGAAACTGAAACCAAACTAATAGAAGTTTTGACATTAACGCAGCATGTATATTTGGTTTGGTTTAATAGTTCTGTTTTTGTTTGTTCTTACAATATAGACATTTTTAATAACAAGATCATAAAATTTAAGAAATCTTCAACTTTTCAATGCGAATAGTATTTATTTAATTTATAGATTTTATGAAAGTAATTTCTTATAGTGATTATATAAGAGAATTATTTTGTTTCTCAAATATCATCAATAATTTTATATTTCTTAAACTATATTATTTTTTTAAAATTATTATAAAACTAAAATTAATTTAACCAATAAAAACTTAAACTTAAACTTTAAATACTAAATATAAACATATAATTTTTAATATTTATGATACTTTTGTAAAAAAGTTGTTTTAATAATATTTAAATAAAAGTTTATTAATGGTTTTTACAATAATTTTAATGATATTTTATAGGTTTTTTCAACCAAATATAGTTTTTTATAAAGTTTAGTAGTTATACAATTTTTTAGAAATGTGTCATTGTTGTTCTTTGTTCATATTTTACACAACCATATATCATATGTTACACAACCATATATCATATGTTACACGTCTAAATACCATCTAACAATATATATAATGCATGTACCCAACCATATATTTAAAACTATATTATTAATACCTTATTCTTATTAAAAATAAAAAACAAATTAAAATCTAAATATATTTATTAATCCATTGTTATTCTAAAACAAATTTGATTCAATTTTAACTTTAACAAAGATTAAAAAAGAAAAAGATGATGGACATGAACGGAATACAAAACAGAAGAAACTCTTACGTAGATGGAATGTAAGGAACGGCTTGTCCAATTCCACCAAAAACAAATTACACATACATTTTGCAAGTGAAAGATCAAATAGGAAGTTTTTTTTTGCTTCAAATAACCTAAATCAGTTAATCTTTGATTCAAATAACCTAAATCGGATAGGTTTTGATTATATAAATTAAACAAAAAAGTTAACCCCATGGAACACAGTTACACCAAAAACTTACATGATTTGCGGTGATTTCCGACAACGTACGGTGGGAGGCGAAGAGGCAGAGAAGTGAAGGAGAGAAACGCGAGAGAGAAAGAAGAAGAAACGATCGTAGGTTATATTAGATATTTCCAATGGCAATTTTTGTCGGGAATCCGTCGGAAACATAACATCAGAAATCTGTCGGTTTTCCGATGGACGGCTTAAAACCCATGCATGTTCGATAATTACTCTGCCCACGTTATAATTGACGGTTTTCCGATGGTTTTCCGATGGACTTATCAAAGCCGTCGGAAATCCGTCGATTACGTAAATCAATATTTCCAAAAAATATATTTATATATTATTAAAAAAGTTTTATTTTATTTTGTATACAACAAAATGCATATGGAAATAACATCACTTTTTTCAATCTTGCATGGAAGCATTTATGAACATATGGAAATGAAATCGCTTTTTTGGGGTCAATAGATGCTTTTGGGGTGAGTTTATGTCTCTTCGAGTAAAATGTGCATTGTGTTAATTAAAATCGGTGGACTACTTAATCTGATGAATATTCCGAATTAGCTGAATTTAGAAAAAATAATTTATATATAAATAAAGTATGAAAAAAATATTATTATCACAAATTTAATCTGAATCCGATGAACATTCCGAATTAGCTGAATTTTGGTTATCAAACTCGCCAATCTCTTTTTCTGAATCTTGAAAAACGTTGTAATCTCCGTTCGTGGTGTCATAAACATCAAGGTTAACTTCAAGAGAAGTGTCTATTGAACCTAAGTTACCAATTTTGGTTTGTTGCATACGGTCTTGTTCGGTAATACCACATACCATTTCTCTAGGATGTATTGAGGTCAGTGTAATCCAAGGATCTTCCTTGTTCCTCCCACGAGGATATCGAATGTAACAAACCTGGTTCGCTTGTGATGCAAGTATAAAAGGATCATATTTTCGATGTCACTTACGAGAGTGGACAAATGTAACACCGAATTCGTCTTGACGGACCCATGACAGGGTCATACCAGTCACAATAGAACATACACCTCAAATCAATCATTCCTGGATAGTGAACTTCTAATATTTCACGAAGAACACCGTTGTATACAATTTCTCCCGATTGAGATGATACAGTATAATTACAAGTTGTTTGTTAGTTTCCTTCGCGACGACTCTTAAAAGCATATCCACGAGTGCAGTACATTGGATAAGATTTTGCAATAAATGTAGGACCACTCACCAACTCAACTAACCATGTGGGAAACATTATACCCCTAGAAGGACCTGTAGTAATGTACAAAATAATTGAATGATGTCAATTATATATATATATATATATATATATAGGAAACTATTATTGAAAATTACATAATTGTGGTAACACTAACACAAAAATGCAACCATCTTACAAATTCGTTTTTTTTAAGTTCGACCAACTCATTCTCTGGGTAATCTGAATAATGAACACGTATTTGTTTCATGTAAATCCTATTAATTATGAACAAAATAATTAACAATAAATTATAATAACAATTAAAAACTAAATTTAATTGAATGTACCTTTTATATTCCAAAATGTCATCGAATTTGTCAAAATATACAAATGCAAGTGACTGTGTTCCTCCTCTGATAGGCGTCACGTCTTCCTTTTTCCACTTAAACATCCAATTTGTGAAAATACTTCTGGCACATACACTGGATAGTTTGGTTTTTCTCCTTCATCATCATGTCGTGCAAGTCGTTTATTTTTTGTTTGGACTTGCGATGGAAAATAGTAGCTGGCGAAGTTAGATGTTTCTTCATTAATACTTTGTACGACGATGGAACCTTCAACGCTGGCAAGATTTTTAACTTTTTTCTTTACGTAGAACATTTATCTCTCAAATGGATACATCCATTGGTACTGAACAGGTACTCCAAGCGCTGCTTCTCTAGGGAGGTGAATAGGAAGATGCTCCATAACATCAAAAAACGCAGGTGGAAATATTTTGTCCAGGTTACAAATGAGAACCAGAATTTTTTCTTCCAAATTTCAGATATCATCTGCAGTAAGTGATCTTGTACATAAATCTCAGAAAAAACACCAATCCCTATATAAAAAAGTTAATAGCATATAATATATTAAATTATGATTATTAATATATAAAATAATGTAAACGTACCTAGAATTGCTCTGTGGACGTTTTTAGACAGAAGATTGCTAAAGGCAAATGGGAATAGTCTTTTCATGAAAACATGACAATCATGACTTCTCATCCCTAAAAATATGCCTTCAATAGTATCGACACAATTACGAAGATTAGATGCGTATCTATCTAAAAATTTGACAGTATGCTTAATCCAGTCAAAAAATTCGTCTTTTGCATGCGCATCCAACTAGAATCCGTGAGAAAATGATTTGCCATTTGACATGACATGTAGTTTCTTCCGGGAACAATATCCGGCAAATCCAATATAGCTTTCAAATTATCATTTGTTTTTTCTTGCACATTTAAAATGGTATTCATTACGTTGTCGAAATTTTTTTTTTAATGTGCAAAACATCTAGATTATGACGCAACAAATGCTCCTTCCAATATGGTAAATACCAAAAAATGCTCTTCTTGTGCCAATTATGGTATTCGCCAGAACCATCAACAGGGTAATGTCCGTTACCTCCACATGAAACCGTTCTCTCAGCACCAAAATCTCTAAGTTGAGTCATCATATGATTCCCATCAAGAATAGGAGGTGGACCATCAAAATTTTTTTTTCCTAAACAACTTCGTGCTCCGGCGATATGGATGATCTTGTGGTAGAAATCGACGATGACAATCGAACCAACTAGTTTTTCGTCCGTGTTTCAGTTGGAACGCATCAATATTATCTTGACAATATGGGCATGCTAATCTTCCATGTGTCGACCATCCTGACAACATACCATATGCAGGAAAATCACTTATGGTCCACATATGTACTGCTCGCATCAAGAAGTTATGTTGGTTGGAAACATTGAATGCTTCGACACCATTTTCCCACAATATTTTTAACTCATGAATTAGTGTCTGCAAGAAAATATCAAGCGATCCCTTAGGATGCTCTGGACCGGGGACGAGAATTGTTAGAAACAAAAACTTTCGTTTCATGCACAATGAAAGAGGCAAATTATAAGATGTCACGATAACTGGCCACAACGAGTATTGCCTCCCATGCTTTCCAAAAGGGTTGAATCCATCTGTAAATAACCCGAGGTATACGTTCCTAGGCTCATATGCAAAACTAGGATAAACCTGTTGAAAATGTTTCCATAATTCTGCATCCGAGGGATGCACAATATATCGATTTGAATTATGTTTTGCATGCTATCTCATAGGATTTGCCGTGTGATTGATATAACCTCTTTAACCTCTCTATTAATGGGAAATACCACATCCGTTTATGCGGAATAGGTACTCTGCCGCTTGTCTCTTGAAATCGAGGTTTGTGACAAAATCTGCACTTCATGGGGTTTTCATCATTTCTCCAATAGATCATGCTGTTGTCAATACATACATCGATCATCTGATATGGCAATCCAAAACCAGTTACAAGTTTTTGAACCTCGTAATATGAAGCAGGTGCAATATTATCTTCATGTAATATATCTCTAACAATATCAGCTATCGCATTCACACAATCTTCAGCCAAGTTGAAATCCGTCTTTATCGTCATCAACCTGATTGCAGAAGATAAAAGCAATAATCCATCTCTACATCCTTTATACAAAGGCTGCTTTAATGCATCTATCGTATCAAAAAAAATTCGGGTTTCCAAATAAGGTTTCGCTATTCTGATACTATTTTCAATGTACGATGCTCTTTATTCACGAAATGCATCATTCACCATCTGAACAGTACCTCCGTTTAGATCAACTTGTGATGCCGATTCCTCTACCCTAACATTAGTACTATCTAACCTTTTTGAAGTAATACCACAATATTGCATCCTTGCATCAGTTTCTCCATGTGAATACCAAATTTTGTAACCCGGCATAAATCCAATCCTATTCAAATGGTTACGTACTTCTCTAACAGAGATTAATCTATGATTTTGACATTTAATACACATACAATACATTTTACCGTAATCCAATGTCATGCTATTGTTTGATGCAAATGTCATGAACTCTTCAACATCCTGCGCAAATTTATCAGTCAATTCCCCCGTTGTTGAATCATGCCGAGGTTTATCCATCCACGATCAAAAATAATCATAAGAACCCAAAGAAGATATTTTCTTAAGATTTTTTTGTTCTAGTGAAATTGTGAAGGAGCATAGCGTATTTATATTGAAAATTAGAAGATTATCACGAATTTTTAATAGATTATTACGAATTTTTAATAGATTATTATGAATTTTTAACAGATTATTATGAATTTTTAACAGATAATCAGAAATTGTTAATAGATTAATCTTAAAAATATTCCCATTTTTGACGGATTTCCGATGGTTTCCGACAACAGCCGAATATTTCTGATGGTTTCCGACAACTGTCGGATAGATTATTCTTCCGTTTCCGATGGATTTTCGACGGTTTCCGACCACAGTCAGATAATTCCAATGACCAACCGACGATACTCGACGTCAACCCATCGATATGTTCCCAACGGATTCTAGACGTATAGTAAAATCAACATTCTGTCGAGAAATCATTGGAAAAACCCGATGGTTTGTATTTCGTCAGTAATTTGTGATGGTTTTAAGAGGATATCCTGATGCCAACGCTTTCATCAGAAAACAGACGGAAAGTCATCATGTTTTACCATCGATTTCCCGATGGTTTTGCAAGCGTTGGGAATTACCGATGGAATACCGACTAAATAAGTTCCCTCGGTAGTACATTCGAAAACCATCGCATAAGCGTTGGAAAATTCCAACAGTTTTATTTCCGTCGGAAATGACATCGGAAATATTAATGTTTTCTTGTAGTGCTGGTTTAATCACTTGCAAACAAAAACATGGCATACAGGCGATATTATTAAGGCCCTAAGAAAGCCCAAAATAAACCTGCCACCATAGGATCAGGCGAATCCCTTTCCTCCAAGACTTGCCATATATGGACCGAAGTGCACTTAATGTATTCAGATTGCAATATCTCTATTCCTTGCAACTTGGACACATATTGAAGACTTTCCAAAGCATCCAAAATGTACCTAGAGACCTTACATTTGGCCCAAATCTCTCAAGATACAAGCATCTATACTTTCCTTATTGGGTAAACTAGACATTAATGGCCAACAGCCATATATTTTAAATGTATGATTTCCTTTTCTATTTTTTAGGTTTAGGACCGTTGCTAGGAGCACTATATAAGCTCAGCACAACCTCATTGTAAAGATAGACCACCATTAAAATAAAAAGTTGAATACAAAGTATTTTGTTCAAAGCTTGTCTTGGAACGTTGTTCTTGTTCTTTAGAAACTAAGTGTGTGATTCACTTCCTTTCTATTGATGCCACGGCCAGGTTAGTTTGAGAGATTCAAACTACCTTGGTTCACCTTTGATTGTTTGATTCGATCAAAACCCCTCCTTTTAGTTCCCTTGCCCGCTTAAGCCAAGAGAGATTCTAGGCCTTGCGAGTCATGGCCGTACCGTTAGTGAGATTGATACTCAATCTTACATCACCGGGTGCTTGGGACTGGGTGATACCTTCCCGGCCAGATAATCGGGGAGCAGAACCGTTGGGCTTAGACACAGCAAATCGGGCATATCTATTAAGTAAGACCCGAGTAGCCCAAGAAAAGGATGAAGTGTTGAACCAAGCGGTACAAAACGATCAGTCCAAGTATGGGAAGTCGAAAAACAGGACGATTGTGATAAGAGGACGAGTGTGTGTTTCTAATGTACGGGAATTAAGGGAAGAAATCCTAAAGGAAGCACATCAGTCCGAGTTTAAAATCCACCCGGGTTCGAGTAAGATGTACGGAGATTTGAAGCGGTACTACCATTGGGCAGGAATGAAGAGAAATGTGGCTTAATGGGTGGTTAAGTGTCCGACTTGCCAGCTGGTAAAGGCAGAACACCAAGTTCCGATTGGGTTGTTGCAAAACTTACCCATCCCGGAATGGAAGTAGGACCATATCACAATGGATTTTGTGAGTGGGCTACCAAGGAGTAAGGCACGGCACGATGCTATATGGGTGGTCGTGGATAGGCTGACCAAGTCGGAACACTTCCTGGCTACCCAAAGAATGGATGGGGCGGAAAAAATTGCTACACGTTATGTGGAAGAAATAATCCGATTGCATGGAGTCCTGGTAAGCATTGTCTCCGATCGGGATCCACAATTCATGGCCCATTTTTGGAAGGCATTCCAAAAGGCCTTAGGAACGAGGGTGAACATGAGAACGGCTTACCATCCCCAAACAGATGGGCAATCCGAACGAACCATCAAGACCCTCGAGGACATGTTACGGGCATGTGTTCTGGATTGGGGCGGATCTTGGGAAAAGTATCTGCCCTTGGCCGAATTCTCATACAACAATAGCTTCCAATCGAGTATCAGAATGTCTCCTTATGAAGCATTGTATGGACGGCCTTGTCGGACCCCATTGTGTTGGACTGAAGTTGGGGAGTGAAGGACCCTTGGATCAGATATTGTGGATGAAACCACTGAGAAAATGAAGTTCCTAAGGATTAAGATGAAGGAGACCCAAGATAAACAGAAAAGTTATGCAGAATAACGAAGAAGAAATTTAGAGTTCTAGGTGGGTGATTGGGTATATCTGAAAATCAGAAACATTGAAGCTTGAACTCACATTATACTTACCTTGAAGTTCAATATTGTAGGGGTTGTTGCTGATCTTCAGAACTATCTTGAGAGTCCATCAATTCTGGACATAAGTTTGGATTTCCTTTCAGCTGGATCAAGACATCGTAGTACTTAGACCTGTTAAAAGTCACAGAAAGTGTTGGGTTAGTCACATACAAACTGGACTTACCACCCGAAATGGAGATGTTCCATAATGTCTTCCATGTGTCACAACTAAGAAAGTGCCTATCGGACCAACACATAGTTCTTCCCGCACCACCTACTGAACTGAGGGAAAACCTAACATTAGAAGCTGTTCCGGTTTGGATCATTGATTGAATGGAAAGAGTTACCAGAAGAAAGGTGGTTTGGATGGTCAAGGTTGTATGGAAGTGCAATGGGACCGAAGAAATGACTTGGGAAATCGAACACAAAATGAAGGCTGAATTTCCTAAATGGTTGGAGGAGTGGGAAACAAACCAGATACTTGGCCTGGATTCGAGAATGAATCCACTTCAAATGGGGGAGACTTGTAACACCCCCGATCCTCAGTAAGGATCGGTTGGGCGAGCTGACCGGCAGTTGAGCGAGCTGGCCGGAAGCTGGTCGAGCTGGCCGGCAATTGGGCGAGCTTGCCAGTTGTTGGGCGAGCTGGTTGGTAGCTGGGCCAACTGGCCAGCTAGCAATGGCTCGGGCAATTGGGGCCAAACTAATACCACGATAAGGCGCAACGGTTCGACTGTGAATATTGATTGGCCGAGCAAAGGCCATGACTGTTCATGAAAACCGACCACGAGCCCTATATATATGAGTCTTTGGGTCGGTACAAGGGATACACTAATAGAGGGAAATTCCCTAAATTTTCCTCTAGGCAACACTCGAAAACTGTTACAGCGAGTGAAGTAGTGTTTGTGAACATTTGATCAGAAGGCCGACACAGACGGTGCCCGATTTAGTTATTCTGAACACTAAATCAAAAGTTACGGACGATTTACCGCGGACATGTCAAGTTGATCAGCCAGTTAAAATGATCATTCTAAACTGATGATTGGTGCTCCTTGAGTAATAGCTTATCAATGAAACATAATGAATGGCATCACGTAGTTTGGGATACATTGGATTACTTGGAGGCTTAGTCGTAGCTCTTTCAGTCTCAAATATTATCACAACATAGAAAATTGAGCAAGCTTACCGTGGGCGTAGGATTCGTGTACTTCAGAACTCTAAATCAAAAGTTACGAACGATTTAGTGCGCATATGTCAAGTTGATCGGACAGTTAAAATATTCATTTTAAACTGATCATTGGTGCTCCTTGGGTAAAGGATCATAAATGAAGCATAATGCATGACATCTCGCAGTTTTGGATAGATTGGATTACTTGGAGATTTTGTCATAGCTATTTTGGATTTAAATTTTTTCACAATCTTAAAAATTGAGATAGCTTAACGTGGACAATGTGTTTGGGTTATTTTCAACTCTAAATCAAAAATTACGGACGATTTAGAGCAGACATGACAAGTTTATCGGCCACTAATCATTGGTGCTCCTTGTGTAACGGATTATAAATGAAGCATTATGGATGGCATCATGCAGTTTGGGATACATTGGATTATTTGGGGGCTTTGTCGTAGCCCTTCTAGTCGCAAATATTGTCAAAATATAGAAAGTTAAGCTAGCTGACATGGGCATTAGATTCATGTCATTCTGAACTGTGAATCAAAATTTACTGACGATTTAGTGCGGACATGCCAAGTTGATCAGCTAGTTAAAATGATCATTCTATATTGATCAATGGTGCTCCTTGACTAAAGGCTTTCAAATGAAGCATAATGCATGGCATCATGCAGTTTGTAATATGTTGGAATAATTGGATGCTTTGTCATAGCTCTTTCAGTGTCAAATGTTGTCACGCTATTGGAATTGAGCTAGATTAACATGGGTGTTGGATTCGTGTTATTCTGAACTCTAAATCAAAAATTATAGGTGATTTAGTGGTGACATGTCAAGTTGATAGATCACTTAAAATGATCATTCTAAACTGATCATTGGTGCTCCTTGAGTAAAAGCTTATCAATGAAGCATAATGAATGGCATCACACAGTTTGGGAAACATTGGATTACTTGGAGGCTTTGTGGAGATCTTTCAGTCTCAAATGTTGTAACAATCTAGAAAATTGAGCTAGCTTACGTGGGTGTTGGATTCGCGTCATTCTGAACTCTAAATCAAAAGTTACGGACGATTTAGTGTGGACATGTCAAGTTGATCGGCCAATCAAAATGAGTAAAAGCTTATCGATGAAGCATAATGCATGTTATAAGGCAGTTTGGGATACATTGGATTACTTGTAGGCTTTGTTGTAGCTCATTCAGTTTCAAATATTATCACGATATAGAAAATTAAGAAAGCTTAACGTGGGCATGTCAAGTTGATCAGCCAGTAAAAATAATCATTCTACATTGATCATTGGTGTTCCCTAAGTAAAGGCTTATAAATGAAGCATAATGCATGGTATCACACAATTTGGGATAGATTGGATTCGTTGGAGGCTTTATCATAGCTATTTCGGATTTAAATTTTTTCACAATATTAAAAATTGGGCTAGCTTAACGTAGGCACAAGATTTGGGTTATTTTGAACTCTAAATCAAAAATTACGGATGATTTAGTGCAGACATGTCAAGTTAATTGGCAACTGATCATTGGTGCTACTTGAGTAAATGGTTATAAATGAAGCATTATGGATGGCATCATGTAGTTTGGGATACATTGGATTATTTGGAGGCTTTGTTGGGATTTGGGTTATTTTGAACTCTAAATAAAAAATTACGGACGATTTAGTGCGGATATGACAAGTTTATCGGCCAATGATCATTGATGTTCCTTCAATAAAGGGTTATAAATGAAGCATTATGGATGGCATCATGCAGTTTGGAAAACATTGGATTATTTGGCGGATTTGTCGTAGCCCTTTTAGTCTCAAATATTGTCAAAATATATAAAAATGAGCTAGCTGACATGGGCATTAGATTTATGTCATTCTGAACTGCGAATCAAAATTTACGGACGATTTAATGCGGACATGTCAAGTTGACCGGCCATTTAAAATGATCATTCTAAATTGATCTTTGGGGCTGCTTGACTAAAGGCTTACAAATGAAGCATAATGCATGGATTCATGCAGTTTGGAATACGTTGGAATAATTGGAGGCTTTGTCGTAGCTCTTTCAGCCTCAAATGTTGTCAAACTATTGGAAATTGAGCTAGCTTAACGTGGGCATTGGATTCGTGTTTTACTGAACTCTAAATCAAAAGTTACGGGCGATTTAGTGAGGACATGTCAAGTTGATTAGCTAGTTAAAATGATCATTCTAAACTTATCATTGGTGCTCCTTGAGTAAAGGCTTATAAAAGAAGCATAATATGTGGCATCACGCAGTTTGGAATAGTTCGGATTAGTTGGAGGCTTTCTCGTAACTATTTCAGTCTTAATTTTTTTTCATAATTTAGGAAATTGAGATAGCTTGACGTAGGCGTGGATTCGTGTCATTTCAAACTCTAAATCAAAAGTTATAGACGATTTAATGCGGATTTGTCAAGTTGATCGGCCAGTTAAAATGATCATTCTAAATTGATCATTGGTGCTCCTTGAGTAAAGGCTTATAAATGAAGCATAATGCATGGCATCACGCAGTTTGGGATACATTCGTTTACTTGGAGGCTTTTCCATTGATCTTTGAGTCTCAAATATTGTAACTAAATAAAAAATTGAGCTAGCTTAACGTGGGTGTTGGATTCGGGTCATTCCGAACTCTAAATTAAAAATTACAGATGATTTAGTGCGGACATGTCAAGTTGATTGACCAGTTAAAATGATCATTCTAAACTGATGATTGGTGCTACTTGAGTAAAAGCTTATCAATGAAGGATAATGCATGGCATCAGGCAGTTTGGGATACATTGGATTACTTGGAGGCTTTGTCGTAGCTCATTTTCAGTCTCAAATGTTGTCACAATATAGAAAATTGAGCAAGCTTAACATGGGCGTTGGATTCGTGTCATTCCGAACAGTAAAGAAAAAGTTCAGACGATTTATTACGCACATGTCAAGTTGATTGGCTTGTTAAACTGACCATTATAAATTGATCATTGGTGCTCCTTATGTAAAGGCTTACAAATGAAGCATAATGCATGGTATCACGCAGTTTGAGATACATTGGATTACTTGCAGGATTTTTCGTAGCTCTTTCAGTCTCAAATGTTTTCATAATATGGAAAATTAAGCTAGCTTAACGTGGGTATTGGATTCATGTCATTCGGAACTCTAAATAAAAAGTTACGGACAATTTAGTGTGGACATGTCAAGTTGATTGGCCATTTAAAATGATCATTCTAAACTGATCATTAGTGCTCGTTAAGTAAACTCTTATAAAAGAAGCATAATACATGGAATCAAGTTGGTATCAGATCATGCTTGGTCTTAGGACGGGTTAGATGTGGGTTAAATAGACACCACTCATCGGGCACCAGGTCTTGCGCATGTTAAATGTTGAGACTAACTAAACAGTTTTGCAGATGGGCAAGAGTGGCAAGAGTGGGAAAAGCAAGAAGTATAAGGCAAGAGGTGGTGAACCAAGTCAAAATATTGGAGCCTTGCCGAATCCGAATTTATTTGAGCCTTCTATGGCGCATGTTGCGGCAACTGAGCAGGACCATCCGGAAGGTGAGGATGAGGAGTCTACTGCTCATCGAACACATGCGGGTGAAGAAGGACAACGCGACCCGGAAGCCGTGGACGCAAATCCTAATGCAGTTCCGAGCCCACAAGAAATGGGGAACACAATGAGGACTGTGATAAGTAAGTTTTCTATACTGACCGAGGCGGTTAAGCCCAAGGCACCGGTTCCTGAGGTGCCACACATGGGCGAAGAACCAGTTCCTATGGAGAACCAGGATGTGGTCATCCTTGATGACCCACCTAAGTCCGCTAGAAAGAAGGTGGGGTACTTGAGCATCCTTGAACACATGATAGACCTGAAAACAGGTAGTTTCGCTGGGGGTTCTGACCCAATTAAGGCTGACGAGTGGAAGAATCGATTGGTGAGGAACTTTCAGTCAACTAGATGTCCGGGTGACTACCGGAAGGATCGCAGTCCACTTCCTGGAAGGGGATGCGCATAACTGGTGGGTTGCAGGGGATAAACGGTTGGCTGAAAGGATTCAATCCTTCGAGGAGTTTCAAGGAGAATTCAAAAAGAAATTCTTTCCACCAGAGGCGTGGGACCGATTGGAGTGTTCATACCTGGAATTGGTTCAAGGGAACCGAACTGTCCGGGAATATGAAGAAGACGTTAACCGCTTCAGGCGTTATGCGGGAAGAAATCTTGAAGATGAACAGGGGTAAGTTCGCCAGTTCATGCGTGGACTAAGGGTCGAAATCCATAACCACTGCTTGGCGCAGAAGTTCGGTTCAGTCACTAAATTGGTGGAAAGGTGATGAGGTCATCAGCCCAACCCCCGGCCAATGGCCCGGATCGGACGGCTCAAGGAACACAAAGGCGGCCAAATATGCACAAAAGGATACATGGGTGTATCTTCATGAATCCAAGCTTAAACAAGAAGCAGCCAGCCAAGACCAAACCTGGCCTATAATCCTGACTCACAGAGGACACGCGGCGAGATGCAGCTCACCCAAAACAAGGCCAGATCAAGTCATGCACCATACATCAAATTGGAGTTTTCGAAACTTACCATATTTGGAACTTTCCTTATATGAAAGTCTCCAAACGTTTCTTTGGCGACCAGGACTCTTTTTAGTACTTCTAGGAGTTCCCTTAAGCACTTCTAGAAGCTCAAACACGCCTTGGACCAGGCGGGTCCATCCGTGCCTTCAAATGAACCGATTGGAGCCGTTTATGGCAAGTGAGATGGCCAACTGGTTTAATCACTTGCAAACCAAAACATGGCGTCCAGGAGATATTATTAAGGCCCTAAGGAAGCCCAAAATAAACCTACCATGCAACAGCCACCAGAGGATCAGGCGAATCCCTGTCCTCCAAGACTTTCCATATATGGACCGAAGTGCACTTAATGTGTTCAGATTGCAATATCTCTATTCCTTGCAACTTGGGCACGTATTGAGGACTTTCCAAAGCATCCAGGAAGTACCTAGACACATTACATTCGCCCCAAAGCTCTCAAGATACAAGCATATACACTTTCCTTGTTGGCCACACTAGACATTAATGGCCAACAGCCATATATTTTAAATATATGATTTCCTTTTCTCCTTTTTAGGTTTAGGACCATTGCTAGGAGCACTATATAAGCTCAGCACGACATCATTGTAAAGATAGACCCCCATTGAAATGAAATTTGAATACAAAGTATTTTCTTCAAAGCCTTGTCTTTGAGTATTGTTCTGGTTCTTTAGAAATAAAGTGTGTGATTCACTTGCTTTCTATTGAAGACACGACCAGGTTAGTTTGAGAGATTCAAACTCCCTTGGTTCACCTTTGATCGTGTGATTCGATCAAAACCCCCTCCTTTTAGTTCCCTTGCCCGCTTAAGCCAGGAGAGATTCTCGGTCTTGCGAGTCACGGCCATACCGCTTGTGAGATTGATTTTCAATCTTACATCATTTGGTATCAGAGCTAAAAGCTCCTATCTCAGGTTGTGTTAATCCAACCTTTATCCTTTATTTTTTATGCTTTTGTTTTTCATTTTTCTTATTTATATCTTATAAAAAAAACCAAATAAAAATATTTGTTCTTATTCTTCATTTGCATTGTTTCTTGTTGATTCTTGTTATTTTTTTTTGTTTGCTCTCATTAAAATCTAAAACCAAATCAAAATTTTGCATTTCATGTTTGCTTAATTTCGTCCAATTAAGAGAAAAAAACCCAAAAATATAAACATCACTTCATTTTGTTTGTTTTCCAATTTAGTTGCTAGTTAAGTTTTTTTTTTAAAAAAAGAAGAAAAGATTTAAATAATATTCTTATTATGTTTCGTCCTAATTTAATACCAAAACAAAAAAAATATTGTCTTTTAATTTGTTTTTAAGTTAGTTGCCAAAAGTAACCAAAAACAAAAGCCATAAAAGTATTTTCTTGTGTTGATTTTCTTTTGGTACTACTTTTGTGTTAATACCAAATATTCACTCAAGTCTAGTTTCCTTATTTGTGTATTTCGACTTAAATCTATCTTTTTTCTTGTGCAAGGTACACATTTAAAATATGGAGTATTATGAGGAAGAAAGTCCTTACCAATTCTTTGAAAAAAATTATTGTAATGAATGGCACCAAGACTTGTCCGATGTAGATGATTCCTATGGATATGAGACATGGCATGAAGACTATTCAAAATATGATTTTGACAATGAAGCAGG
Organism: Pugionium cornutum; assembly: GCA_018901935.1. Classification (NCBI taxonomy): domain Eukaryota; kingdom Viridiplantae; phylum Streptophyta; class Magnoliopsida; order Brassicales; family Brassicaceae; genus Pugionium; species Pugionium cornutum. Next base: position 2,187,324 of record JAENJI010000012.1, on the reverse strand, counting down.
AGTTGAAGAACTCGAACCAGAGCCACCAGACTACTATTCCACTGATAGAAGCTGGCTAAAGACAATCACACCTTGCCACTTCACTGTGTCAAGCCGAATGCCAACCTACACCACTCCAACTAGATCAAGGAATCGGACTAGTAAGGTATATATTTACAATTCCAAATCTCTAACCTTTTCAGGGTATAACAAGGACCCAGATGAATACCTCCAATGGGAAACCAACATGAAACAATGGCTGCGCTCAAACAACATCCCCAAAGAAGAGAAGCTCTCATATGCCATTGATATGCTCGTTGGAGATGCCTATAATTGGTGGTTGAAAGAAAATGCACGGAGTTTCTACAACAAACCAGTCCTTGATTGGGGAGACCTTAAGGCACGAATGTATAGGGAGTTTGTGAAGAAGTACCAAACGCGCAGAAACATCACCACACAACCTATGCACCCAACAACATCGAGGAGTGGGATGTCTACACCAAACATGCAGCCCTTTCATAAGCCCAAGCTTGCCTACTGCTCTGAGCATAACAACGTGTTTTCAAACACCTTAGAAGGACAAAATGTAGCTAAGCCAATGGTCAAATCAAAAATTTACCAGCAAGTTCAAAAGCCTCAAGCCATAGCACACATGAAACCATCAAAGCCATTGCTTGGAATACACATCAAGGAAACGCCAGGTAAGTCCTATAAAAATGTGAAAACAGATGAAATTATATGATATAGATGTCAAGAAAGAGGACACTTTGCTAAGACATGCCCAACAAGACAACTAATAACAAGCTTACAAGTAGAATGTGAAAATGTTAAGCCTAAAAGTGTTAAGGCAATAAAGGAGCTTCAATTTGAAATTTCCAGTACTAGCATAATGCACTTGTCTTTGCCACAAGTTGTTGAAACAGGTCTAATAAAGCAAGGATTCAACAAAGATCAAGAAGACCCACCTTCTACATTAAACCGATGTTCGGAATCAAGAGGAGACCATGGAGAACCCAACACCTTGGAGGCAAAACAAAGCAACCAGCTACAATGGAAAGGAGTAATTTCTTCCTTTCTTATCAGGGAGCAACCACCAGATGCACCATTGCCACATCCGAACCATATAAGGGCCATAAACCAAGGTAATGCCCTAAACCCACAAGTAAATCAAGGTATTAACTTGCCTTCTCTATGTGCAGGCCAAACTGTTTTGAGGACAAAACATTTCGAAGAAGGAGGGTATGATGAGGTCATCAGCCCAACCCCCGGCCAATGGCCCGGACCGGCCGGCTCAAGGAACACAAAGGCGGCCAAATATGCACAAAAGGATACATGGGTGTATCTTCATGAATCCAAGCTTAAACAAGAAGCAGCCAGCCAAGACCAAACCTGGCCTATAATCCTGATTCACAGAGGACACGCGGCGAGATGCAGCTCACCCAAAACAAGGCCAGATCAAGTCATGCACCATACATCAAATTGGAGTTTTCGAAACTTACCATATTTGGAACTTTCCTTATATGGAAGTCTCCAAACGTTTCTTTGGCGACCAGGAGACTTTTTAGTACTTCTAGGAGTTCCCTTAAGCACTTCTAGAAGCTCAAACACGCCTTGGACCAGGCGGGTCCATCCGTGCCTTCAAATGAACCGATTGGAGCCATTTATGGCAAGTGAGATGGCCAACTGGTTTAATCACTTGCAAACCAAAACATGGCGTCCAGGAGATATTATTAAGGCCCTAAGGAAGCCCAAAATAAACCTACCATGCAACAGCCACCAGAGGATCAGGCGAATCCCTGTCCTCCAAGACTTGCCATATATGGACCGAAGTGCACTTAATGTGTTCAGATTGCAATATCTCTATTCCTTGCAACTTGGGCACGTATTGAGGACTTTCCAAAGCATCCAGGAAGTACCTAGACACATTACATTCGCCCCAAAGCTCTCAAGATACAAGCATATACACTTTCCTTGTTGGCCAAACTAGACATTAATGGCCAACAGCCATATATTTTAAATATATGATTTCCTTTTCTCCTTTTTAGGTTTAGGACCATTGCTAGGAGCACTATATAAGCTCAGCACGACATCATTGTAAAGATAGACCCCCATTGAAATTAAATTTGAATACAAAGTATTTTCTTCAAAGCCTTGTCTTTGTGTATTGTTCTTGTTCTTTAGAAATAAAGTGTGTGATTCCCTTGCTTTCTATTGAAGACACGACCAGGTTAGTTTGAGAGATTCAAACTCCATTGGTTCACCTTTGATCGTGTGATTCGATCAAAACCCCCTCCTTTTAGTTCCCTTGCCCGCTTAAGCCAGGAGAGATTCTTGGTCTTGCGAGTCACGGCCGTACCGCTTGTGAGATTGATTTTCAATCTTACATCAAAAGGGCTGCCTTGATCGAGGAGGGGATTGAGGAGGAGAACCGGTTGAAAGGATCCAAATTCCCAAATTGTTATGGCCAGTCAAGTGGTGGTGATCGGGAAAGAAAGTGGGATAAGGTTGATGACTCCAGAAAACCCCTAGGAAAAGCTAGGGAATGCAAGACATGCGGTAGGAGGCAGGATGGGGAATGCTGGAAGGCGATGGGAGCATGTGCACATTGCGGTAACAAGGAACATGCTGCCCAAAACTGCCCAAAGATGGATTACGGACAGCAAGGACTGCCGAGTGATGACTCGAGGACTTGTTTCAACTGTGGTAAGTCAGGCCACATCAGGAAGGATTGCCCCAAAGGGGCAGCAGAAAGGCAACTCGAACGAAAGGACTACCGTGGGGTAATCAAGCCAGCGGCTAAGAGGCCGGCCATAACACCGCGTGTTTATGAGCTATCGCGGGACATGGGAGATACGGGCAGGTATAGATCGATCACTGGTACGTACATAACCCTAACTGTTAAATAAAAATGAGCATTGCATGGCATGCATAAAGAGTAGGGTACTTAGCATTCAGGATGAATGTGTAGGGACCCTGGTTGTGGGCGGTGTTGAAACACATGTCCTGTTTGATTCCGGGGCTTCACATTGCTTTGTAAGCTCGGAATAGTTTAAAAAGAGTGGAATTCAAGGAGAACCCATCTCTGGAATGAGTAAAGTACAAGTGGCTGGAGGGCAAATAATGAATTCCTTGGGAATTGTGCAGAACATCCCGGTTATGATTGGGAATGTCAGTTTGCCGGCCGAGTTGGTAGTCGTCCAACTCAAGAATTATGAGGTAATCTTGGGTATGGACTTCCTGGGAATGAATAAGGTGACCCTAGAGTGTCATAGGGGCCGAGTTCGGTTTGAAAAAGAGGGAGGGAGATTGGAGTTCCAGGGGATCCAACCCCCTCGGGAAGTTTGATAATCTCAGCAATCCAGGCAGAACGGATGCTAGAGAAGGAGTGCGAGGCCTATGTTACGATAAGCACCAAGGAAAATAAGAAGAGTTGGGAGTTAAAGGATATCCCAGTGGTCAATGAATTCGCGGATGTGTTCCAGGCCTTGTCTGGGTTACCGCCTAATAGGTTGGATCCATTCACGATTGAATTGGAACCAGGGATTGCCCCAATCTCGAAAGCGCCATATCGTATGGCTCCAGCCGAGATGGCTGAGATAAAGAAACAGTTGGAAGAATTGTTGGATAAAGGAGTCATCAGGCCGAGTGAGTCACCTTGGGGTGCACCGGTACTGTTTGTGAAAAAGAAGGATGGAAGCTTTAGGCTTTGCATCGATTATCGGGGATTGAATCGGGTTACGGTAAAGAACAAGTACCCATTACCCCGGATTGATGAGTTGTTGGATCAACTCAGAGGTGTGACCTGGTTCTCAAAGATTGATTTGGCCCAGGGTTATCACCAAGTTCCGATTGAGCCATCGGATATTCGAAAGACAGCTTTCTGGACAAGATATGGACACTACGAGTTTGTAGTGATGCCATTCGTTTCAACCAATGCACCGGCAGCCTTTATGAAGAAGATAAATGGTGTATTTCGGGATTGTTTAGATAAGTTTGTTATTATTTTCATTGATGACATCCTCGTCTATTCAAGGGGCCATGAAATGCACCAAAGTCATCTAAAGTTGGTCATGGAACGGTTAAAGGAGCATAAGCTTTATACCAAGCTGAGCAAGTGTAGCTTTTGGCAGAGAAGTATTGGGTTCTTGGGACACATTGTGTTGGATCAAGGGGTGTCAGTAGACCCGGAGAAAGTTAAGGCTATCAAAGATTGGCCAAGGCCTCGGAATGCAACCGAGATTAGGAGCTTCCTGGGTTTGGCCGGATACTATAGACGGTTTGTCAATGGCTTTGCGAAAATGGCTCACCCCATGACCTGTCTAACAGGGAAGGATGTTAAGTACGAGTGGACAGACGAGTGCGAGGAATGTTTCCAACGGTTGGAGGAGATGATGACGACTGCACCAGTCTTGGCACTGCTTGAACCGGATGAGCCCTATGCAGTATACACAGACACATCCAGAACTGGGCTGGGTTGTGTTTTGATGCAAAAGGGCAGGATGATTGCCTACGCATCAAGGCAATTGCGGAAACATGAAGGAAACTATCCCAATCATGACTTAGAAATAGAGGCAGTAATCTTTGCATTGAAGATTTGGCGGTCATACTTGCATGGAGCCAAAGTGCAAGTTTTTACCAACCATAAGAGTCTGAAGTACATTTTTACTCAACCCGAATTGAACCTTAGACAAAGAAGGTGGATGGAATTCGTGGCTGATTATGACTTAGATATTGCCTTCCATCCGGGAAAGGCAAATCTTGTGGCGGATGCCTTGAGTAGGAGGCGATGTATGTTCATGCGGAAAATGATGTGGAAATCCTTGTCGGACTGGTTAAGATGATGCATTTGAATGCAATATCAAGTGAACCAGAACCATTGGGTATAGACGGAGCAAATCGGGCTGATCTATTGAGTAAGATCCGAATAGCCCAAGAAAAAGATGAAGTGCTGAACCAAGCGGTCCAGAACAATCAGTCCAAGTATGGGAAATCAAACAACGGGACAATTGTGATAAGAGGATGAGTGTATGTTCCTAATGTACGGGAATTAAGAGAAGAAATCCTAAGGGAAGCACATCATTCTAAATTCGCAGTTCACCCGGGTGCGAGTAAGATGTACCGACACTTGAAGCGGTACTACCATTGTGCAGGACTAAAGAGAAATGTGGCTGAATGGGTGGCTAAGTGTGCGAATTGCCAAGTGGTCAAGGCAGAACACCAAGTCCCGAGTGGTTTGTTGCAAAACTTACCCATTCCGGAATGGAAATGGGACCATGTCACAATGGATTTTGTGAGTGGATTACCAAGGACCAAGGCATGGCACGATGCTATCTAGGTGGTCGTGGATAGGCTGACCAAGTCGGTAAACTTCCTGGCTATCCAGAAAATCGATGGGGCAGAAAAAATTGCGGCACGTTATGTGGAAGAGATAGTCCGATTGCATGAAGTTCCGGTAATCATTGTCTCCGATCGGGATCCACGATTCACGGCTCATTTTTGGAAGGCATTCCAAAAAGCCTTAGGAATGAGGGTGAACATGAGTATGGCTTACCACCCCCAAACAGATGGGCAATCCGAACGAACCATCCAGACACTCGAGGACATGTTGCGGGCATGTGTTTTGGATTGGGGCGGATCTTGGGAAAAATATCTACCTTGGCCGAATTCTCATACAACAATAGCTTCCGGTCGATCATCGGAATGTCTCCTTATGACGCATTGTATGGACGGCCTTGTCGGACCCCATTCTGTTGGACCGAAGTGGGGGAGCATAGGACCCTTGGACCATATATTATGGATGAAACCACTAGGAAGTTCAAGTTCTTAAGGATCAAAATGAAGGAGGCCCATGATACACAGAAAAGTTATGCGGACAAACGAAGAAGAAATTTGGAGTTCAACGTAGGTGATTGGGTATATTTGAAAACAATCACATTTAAGGGAAGGAATTGAAATTCGAAGAATTGAAAGTTGAATCCAAGGTACTTAGGCATGTTTAAAGTCACAGAAAGAGTTGGGTTAGTCGCATACAAACTGGACTTACCAGCCAAAATGGACATGTTCCATAACGATTTCCATGTGTCGCAACTAAGGAAGTGCCTATCGGACCAAGATATAGTCGTTTCCGCACCACCTACTGAACTAAGGGAAAATCTAACCTTAGAAGCTATTCCGGTTTGGATCATTGACCGAATGGAAAGAGTTACCAGAAGAAAGGTGGTTTGGATGATCATGGTAGTATGGAAGTGCAATGGAACCAAAGAAATCTCTAGGGAAACCGAAGACAAAATGATGGCCGAATTTCCTAAGTGGTTCGAGGAGTGGAAAACCAACCAGATACTTGGCCTGGATTCGATGACGAATCCACTTCAAGTGGGGGAGACTTGTAACACCCCCGATCCTCAGTAAGGATCGGTTGGGCGAGCTGGCCGGCAGTTGGATGAGCTGGCCGGCAGTTGGACGAGCTGGCCGGCAGCTGGGAGAGCTATCCAGCAGCTGGGCGAGCTGGCTGGCAGTTGGGTGAGTCGGCCGGCAGTTGGACGAGCTGGTCGGTACCTGGGCCAACTGGCCAGCTAGCACTGGCTCGGGCAGTTGGTGCCGAACCGGTGCCACGACCAGGCACAATGGTTCGACTAGAAATGTTGATTGGTCTCGAGAAAAAGCCATGACTGTTCGTGAAAACCGACCATGGGCCCTATAAATATAAGTCTTAGGGTTGGTACAAGGCACACTAGGAGAGGAGAAATCTTAGAATTTTTCTAAGGCAATATTCTATAAGTGTTAGAACGAGTGAGGTAGAGGTCGTGAACCTTGGATCGGGAAGTCAACACTGATGGTACGCGATTAAGGGCTAAGTGTGGTCGTGGTGAGTAATCCCTTACCATTTCATGCTTGGATTTCTCTTCGCCGGTTGTTCGGCGAGCAAGGGAATCCAAGGGGGGGGGATAGTTGGGTAAACTTGGCCGAGTGATTGGGATTGGGTGAAACCTTCCCGGTCAGATAATCAGCCTTGCCTGCCCATAGACGGGATCGAGTCTTTCAGGGCAAGTATCCGCTGGCCAATGGATTCGGGTGATTCCTACCATGGCCTGTTGGTCGATCGGATCTGCCCAACACCGAACGGATTGTGTCTTGATCAAATTTTAAGTTAAACTTAGAGAATTGACGAGTTTTGCATGAGTTCCATTCATTCATGCATTTTCTAAAGCCTTATCGAGTAATGTTGGTTAAGTCCAGGATAATTATGTGGCTTTGGCCTTTTTCAGGAAAAGATGGTGATCATGGTAAGGATTTGGCTTGAGCGCAAGGCTGGTGCCCGAGTATATGGGTGGTGTATTGGTCCGGGTAGTTAGGATCGTTTGAATGTGTAAGCCTTCGGACAAACTATCATGTTGTTACGAATCGTATTCTTATACTCCAATCAAAATCCAGATCTTTTATATTATGACTCTAATAAATGACTCTAAAAAAAACTCATGAATCTCAGAATAACTCGAAATTGGACTCAAAAATATGGACCTTAGACTCGGAATCCCTTGGTGAATCCGAAAGGGAACAACCTCTTCGGACAGATAATCTTGGAAGGGTGTTTCAGGTGCTCCTTGAGTAAAGGCCTTTAAATGAATCATAATGCATGGCATCACGCACTTTGGGATTCCTTGAATTACTTGGAGGCTTTTTTGTAGCTCTTTTAGTGTCAAATGTTCTATAATATGGAAAATGGAGCTAGCTTAACGTGGGCGTTGGACCCATGTAATTTTAGTGCAGTTATGTCAAGTTGAGCAGCGTTAAAATGATCGTTCTAAACTTATCATTGGTGTTCCTTGAGTAAAGGCTTATAAATGAAGCATAACGCATAGCATCACACAGTTCGGGACAGATTGGATTACTCAAAGTCTTTGTTGAGCTATTTTGGTGTTAAATTTTATCAAAATAGAGAAAATTAAGCTAGCTTAACGTGGGCGTTGGATTCGTGTCATTCGGAACTGTAAATCGAATGTTACTGACGATTTAGTGTGGACATGTCAAGTTGATCGGCCATTTAAATCGATCATTCTAAACTTATCACTCGTGCTATTTGAGTAAACCTTTATAAATGAAGCATAATACGTGGCATCACACCATTTTCATACATTGGATTACTTGGATGCTTTTTCTTAGCTCCTATAGTATCAAATGTTGTCACAATATAGAAAATTGACGTAGCTTAACGTGAGCGTTGGACCCATGTCATTTTGAGCACTAAATCAAATATAAAGACGATTTAGTGCGGACATGTCAAGTTGATAAGCTAGTTAAAATTATAATTCTAAACTGATCTGGTGCTCATTGAGTGAAGGCGTATAAATGAAGCATAATGCATAACATCACACTGTTAAGGATAGATTGCATTACTTGGATGCTTTCACATAGCTATTTCGGTCTTAAATTTAGTCAAAAAAATAGAAAATTGAGCTAGCTTAACGTGGGTGTTGGATTCGTGCCATTTTGAACTCTACATCAAAAGTTACGGATGATTTACAGCGGAAATGTCAATTTGATCGGCTAGATAAAAATGCATGGCATCACGCAGTTTGGGATAGAATGGATTACTCTAAGGCTTTGTCGTAGCGATTTAAGTCTCAAAAGTTTTTACAATATCGATAATAGAGCTAGCTTAATATGGGTGTTTGATTCGTGTCATTTTTATCTCTACAGAAAAAGCTACAGATGATTATTGTGGCCATATCAAGTTGATCGACCAGTTAAAATGACCATTCTAAACTGATCATTGGTGCTCATTGATTAAAGGCAAAATGAAGCATGAAGCATGGCATCATGCAGTGTGGGATACATTAAATTACTTTGAGGGATTACTTGGAGACTTTTTCGTAATTATTTTGGTATCAAATTTTGTCACAATATAGAATATTGAGCTAGCTTAACATGGGCATTGGATTCGGGTCATTCTGAACTCTAAATCAAAAGTTACAGACGATTTAGTGCGGACATGTCAAGAGTATCGGCCTGTTAATCATTCTAAATTAATCATTGGTGCTCCTTGAGTAAAGGCTTATAAATGCAGCATAATGTATGGCATCACGCAGTTTGGGATACATTTTATTACTTGGACGCTATGTTGTAGCTCTTTCAGTCTTAAATGTTTTCACAATATAGAAAATTGAGCTAGCTTATCGTGGGCATTGGATTCGTGTCATTCTGAACTCTAAGACAAAAGGTATGGGCAATTTAGTGCGTACATGTCAAGTTGATCCGTCAGTTAAAATAATAATTTTAAACTATCATTGGTGCTCCTAAAGGCTTATAAATGAATCATAATGCATGACCTCACGCAGTTTGGGATACATTGGATTACTTAGAGTCTTTTTTGTAGCTCTTACAGTCTCAAATGTTGTGACAATATGGCAAATTGAACAAGCTTAACGTGAACGCTAGATTCGTGTCATTCTAAATTCCAAAGCAGAAATTACAGACGATTTAGTGTGTATATGTCAAGTTTATCGATCAGTTAAAATGATTATTCTAAACTGATCATTTGTGTTCCTTGAGTAAGGGCTTATAAATGAAGCATAATGCATGACATCACACAGTTTGGGATAGATTGTGTTACTTGGAGACTTTGTAGTAGCTCTTTAAGTATCAAATGTTCTCACAATATGGAAAATTGATCTAGCTTAATGTGGGTGTTGGACTCATGTTATTTTAAGCTCTAAATCACAAGCTAAAGACGATTTAGTGCGGACGTGTCAGCTTGATGAGCTAGTTAAAATGATCATTCTAAACTATCATAGGTGCTCCTTGAGTAAAGGCTTATAAAGAAGCATAATGCATGGCATCACACAGTTTGAGATAGATTGCATTACTTGGAGGCTTTTCCATTGCTATTTCGGTGTTGAATTTTGTCATAATATAGAATATTGAGCTAGCTTAACGTGGCCGTTGGATTCGTTTCATTCTAAACTCTAAATCAAAAGTTACAGACAATTTAGTGCGGAAATATCAAGTCGATTGGCCAGTTAAAATGATAATTTTGAATTGATCATTGGTTGTCCTTGAGTAAAAGATTATAAATAAAGCATAATGCATGGCTTCGCATAGTTTGGGATACATTGGATTACTTGGGACTTTTTTCGTAGCTCTTTCAGTATTAAATTTTGTCAAAATGTAGAAAACTGAGCTAGTTTAACATGGGTGGTGGAGTCGTGTCAATCTAAACTCTGAATCAAAAGTTACAGACGATTTAGTGTGGACAAATAAAGTTGTTCGGGCATTTAAATTGATCATTCTACACTGATCATTGGTGCTGCTTGCGTAAAGGCTTATAAATTAAGCATAATGCATGGCATCACGCAGTTTGGGATACATTGTATTACTTGGAGGCTTTTGTTGTAGCTCTTTAAGTATGAAATGTTGTCACAATATAAAAAATTCAGGTAGCTTAACGTGGGCGTTGAATTCGTGACATTCTGAACTCTAAATCAAAAGTTACAAATGATTTAATGCGGACATGTCAAGTTGGATGACCATTTAAAACGATCACTCTAAATTGATTATTGGTGCTCCTTGAGTAAAGGCTTATAAATAAAGCATAATGCGTGGTTTCACGCAGTTTGGGATACATTGGATTACGTGAAGGCTTTTTCGTAGCTCTTTTAGTCTCAAATGTTGTAACAATATAGAAATTGAGCTAGATTAACGTGGGCGTTGGATTCGTGTCCTTTGTAACTCTACATCAAAAATTACGTACCATTTAGTGCACACATGTCAAGTCTATCGGCCAGTTAAAATGATCATTCTGAACTGATCATTGGTGCACCTTGAGTAAAGGCTTATAATTCAAGCATAACTCATGACATCACGTAGTTTGGGCTACGTTATATTTCTTGGAGGCTTTGTCGTAGCTCCTTCAGTCTCAAATGTTGTTACAATATTTAAAATTGAACTAGCTTAACGTGGGCGTTGAATTCATATAATTCTGAACTCTAAATCAAATGTTACGGACGATTTAGTGCGGACATGTCAAGTTAATTGGCCAGTTCAAATGATCATTCCAAACTGATCATTGGTGTTCTTTGAGTAAAGGATTATAAATGAAGCATAATGCATGGCATCACACAGTTATTGATACATCGGATTACTTGGAGGCTTTGTATGTAGCTCTTGCAATCTGAAATGTTGTCACAGTATGGAAAATCCAAGTAGTTAAAGTGGACGTTGGTCTCATGTCATTTAAAACTCTAAATAAAAAGTTAAAAATATTTTAGTGCAGACATGTCAACTTGATCAGCTAGTTAAAATGATCATTCTTAACTTATCATTGGTGCTCCTTGACTAAAGGCTCATAAATGAAGCATAATACATGGTTTCACGCAGTTTGGGATGGATTGGATTACTTGGAGGCGTTTTGTAGCTATTTCGGTGTTAAATTTCGTCACAATATAGAATATTGAGCTAGATGAACATGGGTATTGGATTCATGTCATTCTGAACTCTAAATCAAAAGTTACAAACGATTTAGAGCGGGCATGTCAAGTTAGCCAGGTTGATCAGCTAGCTAAAATGATCATTTTAAACTGATCATTGGTGCTCCTTGAGTAAATACTTATAAAGAAGCGTAATGGATGGCATCACGTAGTTTACGACAGATCAGATTAGTTGGATGTTTTTTCGTGATATTTCGGTGCTAAATTTTGTTACAATATATAATATTTAGCTAGCTTAATGTGGGCATTGGATTCAAGGCATTCTACACTCTAAATCAAAAGTTAAGGATGATTTAGTGTGGACATGTGAAGTTGATCGGCCAATTAAAATGATCATTAGAAATTGATAATTTGTGCTCCTTGAGTAAATGCTTATAAATGAAGCATAATGCAATGCATCATGCATTTTGGGATACATTGGATTACTTTGAGGTTTTTCGTAGCTCTTTCAGTCTCAAATGTTGCTACAATATAGAAAATTGAGCTAGCTTAATGTTGGCGTTGGATTCGGGTCATTCTGAACTTTAAATCAATAGTTATGGACGATTTAGTGCGGACATGTCAAAGTATATGCTAGTTAAAATGATCATTCTGCATGCATTGGTGCTTGTTGAGTAAAGGCTTACAAAGAAGCATAATGCATGCGTCACGCAGTTGAGGATAGATCTGAATACTCTGAAGCTTTTTCGTAGGTATTTTGGTGATAAATTTTGCCACAATATAGAATATTAAGCTAGCTTAACGTGGGCGTTGGATTCGTGTCATTCTGAACTCTAAATCAAAAGTTACAGATGATTTAGTGCGGACATGTCAAGTTGATCGGCCATTTAAAATTATCATTTTATATTGATCAACGATTCTGCTTGAGTAAAGGTTTATAAATGAAGCATAATGCATGGCTTCATGCAGTTTGGGATACATTGGATTACTTGTACGTTTTGTCGTAGCTCTTTAAGTCTCAAATGTTGTCACAATATAGGAAATTGAGCTAGCTTAACGTGGGCATTGGGTTCGTGTCATTCTGAACTCTAAATAAAAAGTTAGGGACGATTTAGTCCGGAAATGTCATGTTGATCGGCCAGTTAAAATGATAATTTTGAATTGATCATTGGTGCTCCTTGAATAAATGCTTATAAATGAAGCATAATGCATGGAATCACGTAGTTTAGGAAACTTTGGATTACTTACAGCCTTTTTCGTAGCTCTTTCAGTCTCAAATGTTGTCACTATATAGCTTAACTTGGGTGTTAGATTCGTGTCATTCTGAACTCTACATCAAAAATTACATACGATTTAGTGCGTACATGTCAAGTTGATCGACCAGTTAAAATGATCATAAAATAAGCATTCTAAACTGATCATTTTATCTCCTGAAATAAAGGCTTATAAATGAAGCATAATGCATGGCATTACGCAGTTTGGGATACATGGGATTACTTGGAGGCTTCGTTGTAGCTCTTTCAGTCTCAAATATTGTCACGATGTGAAAAATTGAGCTAGTTTAACGTGGGTGTTGGATTTATGTTATTTTGAACCCTAAATCAAATGTTAAAGACGATTTAGTGCGGAAATGTCAAGTTGATCAGCTAGTTCAAATGATCATTCTAAACTAATCATTCGTGCTACTTGAGTAAAGGCTAAAAGTAACTAATTGATCCCACCGACTTAAGGCATAATCTTTAAAAGCAGTTGGTGCTACTCTAACCTTACTATCCTGAGTGTATTCCCTACAATCAAAAACTATTTCTATTTTCTTTTCCCACTCTAGATACTCCTCATGGTCATTGTTTCAATGGAAAGAGGGAATCTTGATTTTAGGGCTAGCCAAAGGGTCGCGAGGATTGGGTTGTTTATTCCTATGTGGTTGGTCGTCTATTGGCTGCCTTCTCCTAGGGTGTTGTGACCTAGATGAGTGACTGTAGTATTGCTCAGTATTTGATTGTGGCTTTTTTTTATCCTAAGTCAGTCATTGATGGATGTTTAAATTTCAGCTCTCATGGTTGCAATACTTTCATCCATCATGGCTTTAAACGAATCAAGGAGTTGTTTATTGGAGTTTGAGGATTCTTCTCCATTATTGCAGGTTCCTACCATGGTATCTGGAAAATTAAGAGAAATAAAAAAGAAAAAGGTGCAAAGTAAAACACAGAAACTGACACAACAATTAGCTGAAACAAAGACACAAGAACAAAGACAAACCCTTGCAAAGTATGTTCTAGACCCTTTGAACTTAGGTTTTGAAATGGGTGAGTCTAAAAACTTTAGATTCATTTTGAAACGTTTTTAATTGGTATTCCTGGTTCTATTAAGTCTTAAGAACAAGTTTCATTAGGGTTTTAATCTCTAAAATATTCAAACAAAAGGTGATTAACTCGGATTAACAAAAACAGTTTCTTAGAACATCAACGATGCCTATTGGATGTTTCACAAGTTTTGTACTTTATAAATCGGTTCTAAACTATTTTCAAGTAAATTTTCAGATTCTTCAAAGATCTAAGATATAGTTTAAACAAGAAACAAACCCAGAAACATTTTAAAACAAATCGCAAAAAGAATGCGAAAGGTTATACGAAAGGGTGCAAACGGGTTTGTAGAGATACGGCCTACTTTGGAGGGGGCTCTGATACCACTTGATGTCATATTGATGAGGATCAAGCCCCTGATCAACTCCAAATGGTTGTGGAAGAGTGGTTGAGTGGATTGAAGTTGTAGAATGAGTGAAACGATGGTGTAACTTGCGGATGTGTGAGCTCTTAAGTGGATGGATCCGAGAACAAGGGGAAACAGATGATACTTCTCAAGGATGGTTGAAAATCCTTGGACTATCTCCTTGCTCTGTGTCAATGACAAAGGCCAGGCACGTTGGTCAAGGGGTGAATCGAACTGAAACTTCCAAGGGTGATGACGATCCCTTAAAGACTTTTGGCTCTTGAGAGGAATGAGAAAGTGTTCTAAAATTCCTTATTCAAGAGGATGATCAAACGAGTTTAAGAAGGAGATTTGCTATTAAAATGTTTGATGATTCAGAAAGAAGGATACAAGAGAGTACATATAGTAGCCTAGGAAATTGAAAATGACTCCTAAAATTCAACCAAAACAGTAAAGGAAATACTTAGGGAATTACAAAGACAACTAAGACAAATACTGAGAAGTAAATAATGTTTTGACTTGATTCTTCCTCTCTTATTTCGTGGATGATGAGATAGAATGGGCCTTGATTTATCAAAAGGCTATGGTAAAGTTTAAAATTATCATTCTAAACATATCATTGGTGCTCCTTAAGTAAAGACTTATAAATGAAGCATAATGCATGGCTTCACGCAGTTTGTGATACATTGGATTATTTGGAAGGTTTTTGTAGATCTTTGAGTCTCAAATGTTGCCACAATATAGGAAATTGAGCTAGCTTAACGTGGACGTTGGATTCATGTCATTATGAACTCTAAATAAAAAGTTAGAGACGATTTAGTGCGAACATGTCATGTTGATCGGCCAGTTAATATGATAATTCTAAAATGATCATTGGCGCTGCTTGTTAAAGGCTTATAAAGAAGCATAATGCATGCCATCACGCAGTTTGGGATAGATTTGATTACGTGAAGGTTTTTTCGTAGCTATTTGGGTGCTAAATTTTTTCACAATTTAGAATATTAAGCTAGCTTAACGTGGGGGTTGGATTTGTGTCATTCTGGACTCTAAGTCAAAAGTTACGGATGATTTAGTTTGGACATGACAAGTTGATCGGCCAATTAAAATGATCATTCTAAATTGATCATTGGTGTTCCTCGAGTAAAGGCTTATAAATGAAGCAAAATCCATGGCATCACGTAGTTTGGGATACATTGGATTACTTTGATGATTTTTCATAGCTCTTCAAGTCTCAAATGTCGCACAATATAGAAAATTTAGCTAGCTTCGTGTCATTCTGAACATTAAATCAAAATTTGCGGATGCTTTAGTGCGAACATGTCAAGTTAATCAACCAGGTAAAATGATCATTCTAAACGGATCATTGGTGGTCCTTGAGTGAAGTCTTATAAATGAAGCATAACACATGGCATCACGAAGTTTGGGATGCATTGGATTACTTGGAGGCTTTTTCGTAGCTCTTTAACTCTCAAATGTTGTAACAATATGGAAAATTGAGCTAGTTTAATGTGGGTGTTGGATTTATGTTATTTTGAGCTCTAAATCAAATATTAAGGACGATTTATTGCGGACATGTCAAGTTGATCAGCTTGTTAAAATGATCATTCTAAAGTGATCATTGGTGCTCGTTGAGTAAAGGCTTATAAATGAAGCATAATGCATGGCATAACGCAATTTGGGATAGATTGGATTATTTGGAGGCTTTGTTATAGCTCTTTCAGTATCAAATGATGTCACAATACAGAAAATTGAGCTAACTTAACGTGGGCATTGGATTCGTACCATTCTCAACTCCAAATCAAAAGTTACAAACGCTTTAGGTCAACTTGATTGGCCATTTAAAATTATCATTCTAAACTTATCATTGGTGCTCCTTGATTAAAGGCTTATAAATGAAGCATAATGCATGGCATCACACAGTTAGGGATACATTGAATTACATGGAGGGTTTTTCATAGCTCTTTCACTCACAATTGTTGTCGCATTATCGGAAATTGAGTTAGCTTAAGTGGGCGTTGGATTCGTGCCATTCTGAACTTTAAATAAAACGTTACGCAGGATTTAGTGCAGATATGTCAAGTTGATAGGCGAGTTAAAATGATCATTCAAAACTGATCAATGGGGCTCTTTAAGTAAAGGCCTAAAAATGAAGCATAATTCAAGGCATCACGCAGTTTGGGATAGATTGGACACTTAGAGGCTTTGTAGTAGCTATTTCGGAATTAAATTTTGTCATAATACATAAAATTTAGCTTGATTAACGTGAACGTTGGATTTGTGTCATTTTGAACTCTATATCAAAAGTTGTAGAGGATTTAATGTGGACATGTCAAGTTGATCAGCTAGTGAAAATGATAATTCTAAACTTATCATTGGTGCTCCTTCAGTAAGGCTTATAAATGAACCATAATGAATGACATCTCGCAATTTGGAATAGATTGGATTGCTTGGAGGCTTTGTCGTAGCTATTTCCGTCTAAAATTTTCTCGCTATATAGAAAATTGAGCTAGCTTAACGTGGCACTGTGATTCGTGTCATTTTGAACTTTAAATAAAAAGTTACGGACGATTTAGTGCGGACATATCAAGTTGATCGGCAAGTTAAAAGGATCATTCCAAACTCAACATTGGTGGTCCTTGAATAAAGGCTTATAAATGAAGCATAATGCATGGCATGACGCTGTTTGGGATACATTGGATTACTTGGAGGGTTTTTCATTGCTCTTTCACTCTAAAATGTTTTCACAGTATTGAAAATTGAGGTAGCTTAACGTGGGCATTGGATTCGTGTCATTCTCAACACTAAATTAAAAGTTACCGATGATTTAGTGCGGACATTTCAAGTTGATCAGCCAGTTAACATGATCAGTTTAAACTGATCATTGGTGTTCCTTGAATAAAGGCTTATAAAGGAAGCATAATGCATGGCATCATGCAGTTTCGGATATATTGGATTACTTGGAGGCTTTGTCTTAGCTGATTGAGTCTCAAATGTTGTGACAATATAGAAAACTGTGCTAGGTTAACGTGGGCGTTGGATTCGTGTCATTCTGAACTATAAATCAAAAGTTACGGAAAATATAGTGTAGACATGTCAAGTTTATCAGCCATTTAAAATATCATTAGTGCTCCTTGAGCAAAGGCTTACAAATCAAGCATAATGCATGGCATTATGCAGTTTGGGATACATTGGATTTTTTGAGGCTTTTTCGTAGCTGTTTTAATCTCAAATGTTGTCACAATATGGAAAATTGAGCTAGCTTAACGCGGGCGTTGGACTCATGTCATTATGAACTCTAAATCAAAATTTAAAGACGGTTTATTCTAGACATGTCAAGGATATCAGCTAGTTGAAATTATCATTCTAAACTGATCATTGGTGCTCCTTCAGTAAAAGCTTATAAATGAAGCATAATGAATGGCATCACGCAGATTGGGATACGCTGGATTACTTGGAGTTTTTTCGTAACTCGTTAAGTCTCATATGTTTTCACAATATAGGAAACTGAGCTAGCTTAACTTATGCATTGGATTCGTGTAATTGTGAACTCTAAATCATTTAGTGTTGACATGTCATGTTGATCGGCTAGTTGAATTGATCATTCTAAACTGATCATTGGTTGTCCTTAAGTAAAGGCTTATAAATGAATTATAATGCATTGCATCATGTAGTTAGGAATACATTGGATTACATGGAGGGCTTTTGGTAGCTCCTCCACTCACAACTGTTGTAACATTATGGAAAATTGAGCTTTCTTAACGTGGGCGTTGGATTCCTGTCATTTTTAACTCTAAATAAAAATTTACGTACGATTTAATGCGGACATGTCAAGTTGATCGGCAAGTTATAATGATTATTCAAAACTTATCAATGGTGCTCTTTAAGTAAAGGCTTATAAATGAAGCATAATGCATGGCATCACGCAGTTTATGATACATTGGATTACTTGGAGCCTTTTTCATAACACTTCAGTCTCAAATGTGGTCATAATATAGAAAATTGTGCTAGCATAACGTAGGCGTTGGATTCGTATCATTATGAACTCTTAAATTTAAAGTTTCAGACAATTTAGTGCGGACATGTCAAGTTGATCGGCAAGTTAAAATGACCATTCCAAACTGATCATTGGTGCTCCTTCAATAAAGGCTTATAAATGAAGCATAGTGCATGGACTCATGCTGTTTGAGATACATTGGATTACCTGGAGGGTTTTTCATAGCTCTTTCACTCTAAAATGTCTCAACAGTATGGAAAATTGAGCTAGCTTAACGTGGGCGTTGGATTCTTGTTATTCTCAACACTAAATTAAATGTTACGAACGATTTACTGCGGACATATCAAGTTGATCGGCAAGTTAAAATGACCATTCCAAACTGATCATTGGTGCTCCTTGAATAAAGGCTTATAAATGAAGCATAATGCATGGACTCACGCTGTTTGAGATACATTCGATTACTTGGAGGGTTTCTCATAGCTCTTTCACTCTGAAATGTCTTCACAGTATGGAAAATTCAGCTAGCTTAACATGGGCGTTGGATTCTTGTTATTCTCAACAATAAATTAAACATTACGGACGATGTATTGCGGACATGTCAAGTTGATCAGCCAGTTAACATGATCAGTTTAAACTGATCATTGGTGCTCCTTGAGTAAATGCTTATAACTGAAGCATAATGCATGGCATCCCGCAGTTTGGGATATATTGGATTACTTGGAGTCTTTGTCATAGCTCTTTGAGTCTTAAATGTTGTTACAATATAGAAAATTGTGCTTGGTTAACGTGAGCATTGGATTCGTGTCATTCTGAACTTTAAATCAAAAGTTAAAGAGAATATAGTGGAGACGTGTCAAGTTTATCAGCCAGTTAAAATGATAGTTCTAAACTAGTCGTTGGTGCTCCTTGATTAAAGGCTTATAAATGAAGCATAATGCATGGAATAACGCTGTTTGGGATAGATTGGATTATTTGGAGGCTTTGTTATAGCTCTTTCTGTATCAAATGCTGTCACAATACAGAAAATTGAGCTAACTTAACGTGGGCATTGGATTCGTACCATTCTTAACTCCAAATCAAAAGTTATAAACACTTTAGGTCAACTTGATTGGCCATTTAAAATTATCATTATAAACTTATCATTGGTGCTCATTGATTAAAGGCTTATAAATGAAGCATAATGCATGGCATCACGCAGTTAGGGATACATTGGATTACATGGAGGGTTTTTCATAGCTCTCTCACTCACAATTGTTGTCGCATTATCGAAAATTGAGTTAGCTTAACGTGGGCGTTGGATACGTGCCATTTTGAACTCTAAATAAAAAGTTAACGCAGGATTTAGTGCAGACATGTCAAGTTGGTAGGCCAGTTAAAATGATCATTCAAAACTGATCAATGGTGCTCTTTAAGTGAAGGCCTAAAAATGAAGCATAATTCATGGCATCACGCAGTTTAAGATAGATTGGATACTTAGAGGCTTTGTAGTAGCTATTTCGGAATAAAATTTTGTCATAATATAGAAAATTTAGCTTGATTAACGTGAGCGTTGGATTTGTGTCATTTTAAACTCTATATCAAAAGTTGTAGAGGATTTAATGCGGACATGTCAAGTTGATCAGCTTGTTAAAATGATAATTCTAAACTTATCATTGGTGCTCCTTCAGTAAAGGCTTATAAATGAACCATAATGAATGACATCTCGCAATTTGGAATAGATTGGATTACTTGGAGGCTTTGTCGTAGCTATTTCCATTTAAATTTTTCTCGCTATATAGAAAATTGAGCTAGCTTAACGTGGCACTGTGATTCGTGTCATTTTGAACTCTAAATAAAAAATTACGGACAATTTAGTGCGGACATATCAAGTTGATCGGCAGGTTAAAAGGATCATTCTAAACTGATCATTGGTGCTCCTTGAATAAAGGCTTAGAAATGAAGCATAATGCATGCCATGACGCTGTTTGGGATACATTGGATTACTTGGAGGGTTTTTCATAGCTCTTTCACTCTAAAATGTTTTCACGGTATTGAAAATTGAGGTAGCTTAACGTGGGCATTGGATTCGTGCCATTCTCAACACTAAATTAAAAGTTACCAATGATTTAGTGCGGACATTTCAAGTTGATCAGCCAGTTAACATGATCAGTTTAAACTGATCATTGGTGTTCCTTGAGTAAAGGCTTACAAATGAAGCATAATGCATGGTATCATGCAGTTCCGGATATATTGGATTACTTGGAGGCTTTTTCTTAGCTGTTTGAGTCTCAAATGTTGTTACAATATAGAAAATTGTGCTAGGTTAACGTGGGCGTTGGATTCGTGTCAGTCTGAACTTTAAATCAAAAGTTAAGGAGAATTTAGTGGAGACGTGTCAAGTTTATCAGCCAGTTAAAATGATAGTTCTAAACTGGTCATTGGTGCTCCTTGATTAAAGGCTTACAAATCAAGCATAATACATGGTATCACGCAGTTTGAGATACATTGGATTATTTGGAGGCTTTTTCGTAGTTGTTTTATTCTCAAATGTTGTCAGAATATGGAAAATTGAGATAGGTTAATGCGGGCGTTGGACTCATGTCATTATGAGCTCTAAATCAAAAGTTAAAAACGATTTTGTGTAGACATGTCACGGTTATCTGCTAGTTAAAATAATCATTATAGACTGATCATTTGTGCTCCCTAATTAAAAGCTTATAAATGAAGCATAATGCATGGCGTCACGCAGTTTTGGGATACATTGGATTATTTGGAGGCTTTGTTGTAGCTCTTTAAGTCTCAAATGTTGTCACAATTTAGGAAATTGAGCTAGCTTAACGTATGTATTGGATTCTTGTAATTCTAAACTCTTAATCAAAACTTACAGACAATTTAGTGTTGACATGTCAAGTTGACCAGCTAATTCAATTGATCATTCCAAATAGATCATTAGTGCTCCATAAGTAAAGGCTTATAAATGAAGCATAATGCATGGCATCACGCAGTTTGGGATACATTGGATTACTTGGAGGCTTTTTCATAGCACTTCAGTCTCAAATGTTGTCACAATATAGAAAATTCAGCTAGCATAAAGTAGGTATTGGATTTGTATCATTATGAACTCTAAAATTTAAAGTTTCAGACGATTTAATGCGGACATGTCAAGTTGATCATCTCGTTAAAATGATCATTCTAAACTTATCATTGGTGCTCCTTGAGTAAAGGCTTATAAATTAAGCATAATGAATGGCATCTCGCAGTTTGGAATAGATTGGATTACTTGGAGGCTTTTTGATAGCTCTTTCACTCTGAAATGTTTTCATAGCATGGAAAATTGAGCTAGCTTAATGTGGGCGTTGGATTCGTGTCATTCTCAACACTAAATTAAAAGTTACGAAAGATTAAGTGTGGTCATGTCAAGTTGATCAGGCAGTTAACATGATCAGTTTAAACTGATCATTGGTGCTCCTTGAGTAAAGGCTTATAAATGAAGCATAATGCATGGCATCACGCCATTTGGGATATATTGGATTACTTGGACTCTTTGTCGTAGCTCTTTGAGTCTCAAATGTTGTTACAATATAGAAATTGTGCTAGGTTAACGTGGGCATTGGATTCGTGTCATTCTGAACTCTAAATAAAAATTTATGCACGATTTATTGCTGACGTGTCAAGTTGATCGGCCAGTTAAAATGATTATTCAAAACTAATCAATGGTGCTCTTTAAGTAAAGGCTTATAAATGAAGCATAATGCATGGCATCACACAGTTTAGGATACATTGGATTAGTTGGAGGCTTTTTCGTAGCACTTCATCTCAAATATTGTAACAATTTAGAAAATTGAGGTAGCATAAAGTAGGCGTTGGATTCGTGTCATTATGAATTCTAAAATTTAAAGTTTCAGACGATTTAGTGCGGACATGTCAAGTTGATCAGCTAGTTAAAATGATCATTCTAAACTTATCATTGGTACTACTTGAGTAATGCTTATAGATGAAGAATAATGCATGGCATCTCGCAGTTTGGAATAGATTGGATTTCTTGGAGGCTCTGTTGTAGCTATTTCTGTCTTAAATTTTCTCGCTATATAGAAAATTGACCGAGCTTAACGTGGGTGTTGGATTCGTGTCATTTTGAACTCTAAACCAAAAGTTACGGATGATTTAGTGCGGACATATCAAGTTGATCGGCAAGTTAAAATGATCATTCTAAACTTATCATTGGTGCTCCTTGAGTAAAGGCTTATAAATGAAGCATAATGCATGGCATTACGATGTTTGGGATACATTGGATTATTTGGAAGGTTTTTCATATCTTTTTCGCTCTGAAATGTTTTCACAGTATGGAAAATTGAGCTAGGGTAACGTGGGCGTTGGATTCATGTTATTCTCAAAACTACATTAAAAGTTTCGAATGATTTAGTGTGAACATGTCAAAGTGATCAGCCTATTAAAATGATCAGTCTAAGCTGATCATTGCTGCTCCTTGAGTAAAGGCTTATAAATGAAGCATAATGCATGGCATCAGCCAGTTTGGAATATATTGGATTACATGGAGCCTTTGTCGTAGCTCTTTGAGTCTCAAATGTTGTCACAATCTAGAAAATTCTGCTAGGTTAACATGGGTGTTGGTTTCGTGTCATTCTGAACTATAAATAAAAAGTTAAGGAAGATTTAGTGCAGACATGTCAAGTTTATCATCCAGTTAAAATGATAGTTCTAAACTGATCAATGGTGCTCCTTGAGTAAAGGCTTACAAATCAAGCATAATGCATGGCATCAGGCAGTTTGGAATTTGTTGGATTACTTGGAGGATTTTTCTTAGCTTTTTTAGTCTCAAATGTTGTCACAATATGGAATATTTAGCTAGCTTAACGCGGGCGTTGGACTTATGTCATTATGAGCTCTGAATCAAAAGTTAAAGACGATTTAGTATAGACATGTCAAGGTTATCAGCTAGTTAAAATGATCATTGTAAACTGGTCATTGGTGCTCCTTAAGTAAAAGCATATAAATGAAGCATAATGATTGGCATCACGAAGCTTGTGATAGATTGGATTATTTGGAGGCTTTGTCGTAGCTCTTTAAGTCTCAAATGTTGTCACAATATAGGAAACTGAGCTAGCTTAACATATGCATTGGATTCGTGTAATTCTGAACTCTAAATCAAAAGTTACGGAAAATTTAGTGTTTAAATATCAAGTTGATCGGCTAGTTGAATTGATCACTCTAAACTGATCATTGGTGCTCCTTAAGTAAAGACTTATAAATGAAGTATAATGCATGGCATCACATAGTTAGGCGTACATTGGATTACATGGAGGGTATTTCATAGTTCTTCCTCTCACAATTGTTGTCACATTATGGAAAATTGAGCTAGCTTAACGTGGTTGTTGGATTCGTGTCATTGCAAACTCTAAGTAAATATATTCGCACGATTTACGGTGGAAATTTCAAGTTGATCGGCCAGTTAAAATGATTATTCAAAACTGATCAATGGTGCCCTTTAAGTAAAGTCTTATAAATGAAGCATAATGCATGGCATAACGCAGTTTGGGATATATTGGATTACTTGGAGGCTTTTTATAGCACTTCAGTCTCAAATGTTGTCACAATATAGAAAATTGAGCTAGCATAAAGTAGGTATTGGATTTGTATCATTATGAACTCTAAAATTTAAAGTTTCAGACGATTTAGTGCGGACATGTCAAGTTGATCTTCTCGTTAAAATGATCATTCTAAACTTATCATTGGTGCTCCTTGAGTAAATGCTTACAAATTAAGCATAATGAATGGCATCTCGCAGTTTGGAATAGATTGGATTACTTGGAGGCTTTGTCGTAGCTATTTCCATCTTAAATTTTCTCGTTATATATAAAATTGAGCTAGCTTAACGTGGGCGTGTCATTCGTGTCATTTTGAACTCTAAATCAAAAAATACAGACGATTTAGTGCGGACATATCAAGTTTATCGTCAACTTAAAATGATCATTCTAAACTGATCATTGGTGGTCCTTGAATAAAGGCTTAGAAATGAAGCATAATGCATGGACTCACGCTGTTTGGGATACATTGGGTTACTTGTAGGGTTTTTCATAGCTCTTTCACTCTGAAATGTTTTCATAGCATGGAAAATTGAGCTAGCTTAATGTGGGCTTTGGATTCGTGTCATTCTCAACACTAAATTAAAAGTTACGGACGATTTAGTGTGGACATGTCAAGTTGATCAGCCAGTTAACATGATCAGTTTAAACTGATCATTGGTGCTCCTTGAGTAAAGGCTTATAAATGAAGCATAATGCATGGCATCACGCCATTTGGGATATATTGGATTACTTGGACTCTTTGTCGTAGCTCTTTGAGTCTGAAATGTTGTTACAATATTGAAAATTGTGCTAGGTTAACGTGGGCATTGGTTTCGTGTCATTCTGAACAATAAATCAAAAGTTACTGAGAATTTAATGCAGACATGTCAAGTTTATCAGCCAGTTAAAAAGATAGTTCTAAACTGGTCATTCGTGCTCCTTGAGTAAAGGCTTACAAATCAAGAATAATGCATGGTATCACGCAGTTTGGGATACATTGGATTATTTGGAGGCTGTTTTATAGTTGTTTTTGTCTCAAATGTGTTCACAATATGGAAAATTGAGCTAACTTAACGCGGGCGTTGGACTCATGTCATTATGAGCTCAAATCAAAAATTAAATAGGATTTAGTGTAGACATGTGAAGGTTATCAGCTAGTTAAAATTATCATTATAAACTGATCATTGGTGCTCCTTAAGTAAAAGCTTAGAAATGAAGCATAATGCATGGTATCACGCAGTTTGGGATACATTGGATTACTTGGTAGGTTTTTCGTAGCTCTTTAAGTCTCAAATACTGTCACAATTTAGGAAACTGAGCTAGCTTAACGTATGCATTGGATTCGTGTAATTCTGAACTCTTAATCAAAAGTTACAGACGATTTAGTGTTGACATGTGAAGTTGATTGGCTAGTTGAATTGATCATTCCAAATTGATCATTAGTGCTCCATAAGTAAACGATTATAAATGAAGTGTAATGCATGGCATCACGCAGTTAGGGATACATTGGATTACATGGAGGGTTTTTCATAGCTCTTCCACTCACAAATATTGACACATTATGGAAAATTGAGCTAGCTTAACGTGGGCGTTGGATTCATGTCATTCTGAACTCTAAATAAAAATTTATGCATGATTTATTGCTGACATGTCAAGTTGATCAGCCAGTTAAAATGATTATTCGAAACTGATCAATGGTGCTCTTCAAGTAAAGGCTTATAAATGAAGCACAATCCATGGCATCACGCAGTTTGGGATACATTGGATTACTTGGAGGCTTTTTCGTAGCACTTCATCTCAAATATTGTCACAATATAGAAAATTGAGGTAGCATAAAGTAGGCGTTGGATTCGTGTGGACATGTCAAGTTGATCAGCTAGTTAAAATGATCATTCTTAAACTTATCATTGGTACTACTTGAGTAAATGCTTATAAATGAAGAATAATGCATGGCATCTCGCAGTTTGGAATAGATTGGATTTCTTGGAGGCTTTGTTGTAGCTATTTCCGTGTTAAATTTTCTCGATATATAGAAAATTGAGAGAGCTTAATGTGTGCGTTGGATTCGTGTCATTTTGAACTCTAAACCAAAAGATACGGACGATAGAGTGCGGACATATCATGTTGATCGGCAAGTTAAAATGATCATTCTAAACTTATCATTGGTGCTCCTTGAATAAAGGCTTATAAATGAACCATAATGCATGGCATTACGATGTTTGGGATACATTGGATTATTTGGAGGGTTTTTCATATCTTTTTCACTCTAAAATGTTTTCACAGTATGGAAAATTGAGCTAGCGTAACGTGGGCGTTGGATTCATGTTATTCTCAAAACGACATTAAAAGTTTTGAATGATTTAGTGCGAACATGTCAAGGTGATCAGCCTGTTAAAATGATCAATCTAAGCTGATCATTGGTGCTCCTTGAGTAAAGGCTTATAAATGAAGCATAATGCATGGCATCATGCAGTTTGGAATATATTGGATTACATGGAGCCTTTGTCGTAGCTCTTTGAGTCTCAAATGTTGTCACAATATAGGAAACTGAGCTAGCTTAATGTATGCATTGGATTCGTGTAATTCTCAACTCTTAATCAAAAGTTACAGACAATTTAGTGTTGACATGTCATGATGATCGGCTAGTTCAATTAATCATTCTAAACTGATCATTGGTGCCCCTTTAGTAAAGGCTTATTAATGAACTATAATTCATGGCATCACATAGTTAGAGATACATTGGGTTATATGGAGGGTTTTTCATAGCTCTTACACTCACAATTGTTGTCACACTATGGAAAATTGAGCTAGCTTAACGTGGGCGTTGGATTCGTATCATTCTGAACTCTAAATAAAAATTTACGCACGATTTAGTGTGGGCAAGTAAAGTTGATCGGCCAGTTAAAATGATTATTCAAAAATTATCAATGGTGCTTTTTAAATAAAGGCTTATAAATGAAGCATAATGCATGAGGTCACGCAGTTTGGGATACAATGGATTAATTGGAGGCTTTTTCGTAGCACGTAAGTCTCAAATGTTGTGACAATATAGAAAATTGAGCTACCATAAAGTAGGTGTTTTCGTGTCATTATAAACTCTAAAATTTAAAGTTTTAGAAGATTTAGTGCGTACATGTTAAGTTGATCAGCTATGTAAAATGATCATTCTAAACTTATCATTGGTGCTCCTTGAGTAAAGGCTTATAAATGAAGCATAATGCATGTCATCTCACAGTTTGGAATAGATTGGATTTCTTGAAGGCTTTGTCGTAGCTATTTCCGTCTTAAATTTTCTCGCTATATAGAAAATTGAGCTAGCTTAACGTGGGTGTTGGATTCGTGTCATTTTGAACTTTTAATCAAAAGTTATGAACGATTTAGTATGGACATATCAAGTTGATCGGAAAGTTAAAATGATCATTCTAAACTGATCATTTGTGCTACTTGAGTAAAGCCTTATAAATGAAGCATAATGCATGGCATCACGCAGTTTGGTATAAATTGAATAACTTGGAGGCTTTGTTGTAGCTTTTAAGTCTCAAATGCTGTCACAATTTAGGAAACTGAGCTAGCTTAACGTATGCATTGGATTCGTGTAATTCTAAAGTCTTAATAAAAAGTTGCAGACAATTTAGTGTTGACATGTGAAGTTGATCGGCTAGTTGAATTGATCATTCTAAATTGATCATTAGTGTTCCATTATTAAAGGCTTATAAATGAATTATAATGCATGGCATCACGCAGTTAGGGATACATTGGATTACATGGAGGGATTTTCATAGCTCTTTCACTCAGAAATGCTGTCACATTATGGAAAATTGAGCTAGCTTAACGTGGGCGTTGGATTCGTGTCGTTCTGAACTCTAAATAAAAATATACACACGAGTTATTGCGGACATGTCAAGTTGATCAGCCAGTTAAAATGATTACTCAAAACTGATCAATGGTGCTCTTTAAGTAAAGGCTTATAAGTGAAGCATAATGCATGGCATCACATAGTTTGGGATTCATTGGATTACTTGGAGGCTTTTTCATAGTACTTCAGTCTCAAATGTTGTCACAATATAGAAAATTGAGCTAGCATAAAGTAGGCGTTGGATTTGTATCATTATAAGATCTAAAATTTAAAGCTTCAGACGATTTAGTGAGGACATGTCAAGTTGATAAGCTAGTTATCATTCTAAATTTATCATTGGTGTTCCTTTAGTAAAGGTTTATAAATGAACCATAATGAATGCCATCTCGTAATTTGGAATAGATTGGATTACTTGGAGGCTTTGTCGTAGCTATTTCCGTCTTAAATTTTCTCGCTATATAGAAAATTGCTAGCTTAACTTGGGAGTGTGATTCGTGTCATTTTGAACTCTAAATCAAAAGTTACAAACGATTTAGTGTGGACATATCAAGTTGATCGACAAGTTAAAATGATCTTCTAAACTGATTATTGGTGCTCCTTGAATAAAGGCTTATAAATGAAGCATAATGCATGGCATCACGCTGTTTGGGATATACTGGATTACTTGGAGGCTTTGTCGTAGGTCTTTGAGTCTCAAATGTTGTGACAATATAGAAAATTGTGCTAGGTTAATGTGGGCGTTGGTTTCTTGTCATTTTGAACTATAAATTAAAAGTTACGGAGAATTTAGTGCAGACATGTCAAGTTTATCAGCCAGTTAAAATGAAAGTTCTAAACTGGTCATTGGTGCTCCTTGAGTAAAGGCTTACAAATCAAGCATAATGCATGGAATCACGAAGTTTGGGATACATTGGATTAGTTGGAGTCTTTTTCGTAGCTGTTTTAGTCTTAAATTTTGTCACAATATGGACAATTGAGTTAGCTTAACGCGGTCGTTGGACTTATGTCATCATGAGCTCTAAATCAAAAAACAAAGACGATCTAGTGTATACATGTCAAGGTTATCAGGTAGCTAAAATGATCATTTTAAACTGGTCATTGGTGCCCCTTAAGTAAAAGCATATAAATGAAGCATAATGAAAGGCATAACGCAGTTTGTGATAGATTGGATTATTTGGAGGCTTTGTCGTAGCGTTTTCAGTCTCAAATGTGGTCACAATTTAGGAAATTGAACTAGTTTAAGTATGCATTGGATTCATGTAATTCTGAACTCTAAACCAAAAGTTACGGACAATTTAGTGTTGACATCTCAAGTTGATCGGTTAGTTGAATTGATCATTCAAAACTAATCATTAGCGCTCTATAAGTAAAGGCTTATAAATGAAGAATAATGCATGGCATCACGCTGTTAGGGATACATTGGATTACATGGAGGGTTTTTCATAGCTCTTCCACTCACAATTGTTGTCACATTATGGAAAATTGAGCTAGTTTAACGTGGGCGTTGGATTCGTGTCATTCTGAACTCTAAATAAAAATTTACGCACGATTTAGTGCAGACATGTCAAGTTGATCGGCCAGTTAAAATGATCATTCAAACCTGATCAATGGTGCTCTTTAAGTAAAGGCTTATAAATGAAGCATAATGCATGGCATCACACAGTTTGGGATACATTGGATTACTTGGAGGCTTTTTCGTTGCACTTCAGTCTGAAATGTTGTCACAATATAGAAACTTGAGCTAGCATAAAGTAGGCGTTGGATTTGTATCATTATGAGCTCTAAAATTTAAAGTTTCAGACGATTTAGTGAGGACATGTCAAGTTGATGAGCTAGTTATCATTCTAAATTTATCATTAGTGCTCCTTTAGTAAAGTCTTATAAATGAACCATAATGAATGCCATCTTGTAATTTGGAATAGATTGGATTATTTGGAGGCTTTGTCAAAGCTATTTCCGTCTTAAATTTTCTCACTATATAGAAAATTGCTAGCTTAACGTGGGAGTGTTATTCGTGTCATTTTGAACTATAAATCAAAAGTTACAGACGATTTAGTGTGGACATATCAAGTTGATCGGCAAGTTAAAATGATCTTCTAAAGTGATCATTGGTGCTCCTTGAATAAAGACTTATAAATGAAGAATAATGCGTGGCATCACGCTGTTTTGGGATATAATGGATTACTTAGAGGCTTTGTCGTAGCTCTTTGAGTCTCAAATGTTGTCACAATATAGAAAATTGTGCTACGTTAACGTGGGCGTTGGTTTTGTGTCATTCTGAACTATAAATCAAAAGTTACGGAGAATTTAGTGCAGACATGTCAAGTTTATCAGCCAGTTAAAATGATAGTTCTAAACTGGTCATTGGTGCTCCTTGAGTAAAGGCTTACAAATCAAGCATAATGCATGGAATCACGAAGTTTGGGATATATTGGATTAGTTGGAGGCTTTTTCGTAGCTGTTTTAGTCTTAAATGTTGTCACAATATGGAAAATTGAGTTAGCTTAACGCGGGCGTTGGATTCATGTCATCATGAGCTTTAAATCAAAAGTTAAAGACGATTTATTGTAGATATGTCAAGGTTATCAGCTAGTTAAGATGATCATTTTAAACTGATCATTGGTGCTCCTTAAATAAAAGCTTATAAATGAAGCATAATGGATGGCATCACACAGTTTGGGATACATTGGATTACTTGGAGGCTTTGTCGTGGCTTTTTAAGTCTCAAATATTGTCACAATATAAGAAACTGAGCTAGAGTAATTTATGCACTGGATTCGTGTAATTCTCAATTCTTAATCAAAAGTTATAGACAATTTAGTGTTGACATGTCATGTTGATCGGCTAGTTGAATTGATCATTCTAAACTGATCATTGGTGCTCCTTTAGTAAAGGCTTAAAAATGAAGTATAATTCATGGCATCACATAATTAGGGATACATTGGATTACATGGAGGGTTTTTCATAGCTCTTACACTCACAATTGCTGTCACATTATGGAAAATTGAGCTAGCTTAACGTGGGCGTTGGATTCGTATCATTCTGAACTCTAAATAAAAATTTACACACGATTTAGTGCGGGCATTTCAATTTGATCGACCAGTTAAAATGATTATTCAAAAATTATCATTGGTGCTCTTTAAATAAAGTCTTATAAATGAAGCGTAATGCATGAGATCACGCAGTTTGGGATACATTGGATTACTTGGAGGCTTTTTCGTAGCATGTAAGTCTCAAATGTTGTCCCAATATAGAAAATTGCGCTAACATAAAGTAGGTGTTGTCGTGTCATTATAAACTCTAAAATTTAAAGTTTCATACGATTTAGTGCGTACATGTCCAGTTGATCAGCTTGTTAAAATGATCATTCTAAACTTATCATTGGTGCTCCTGGAGTAAAGCCTTATAAATGAAGCATAATGCATGGCATCTCAGAGTTTGGAATAGATTGGATTTCTTGAAGGCTTTGTCGTAGCTATTTCCGTCTTAAATTTTCTCGCTATATAGAAAATTGAGCTAGCTTAACGTGGGTGTTGGATTCGTGTCATTTTGAACTCTAAATCAAAAGTTACGGACGATTTAGTGTGGACATATCAAGTTGATCGGAAAGTTAAAATGATCATTCTAAACTCATCAATTGTGCTACTAGAGTAAAGGCTTATAAATGAAGCATAATGCATGGCATCACGTAGTTTGGGATACATTGGATTACTTGGAGGCTCTGTCGTAGCTCTTTAAGTCTCAAATGTTGTCACAACTTGGGAAACTGAGCTAGCTTAACGTATGCATTGGATTCGTGTAATTCTGAACTCTTAATCAAAAGTTGCAGACAATTTAGTGTTGACATGTCAAATTGACCGGCTAGTTGAATTGATCATTCTAAATTGATCATTAGTGCTCCATAAGTAAAGGCTTATAAATAAAGTATAATGCATGGCATCATGCAGTTAGGGATACATTGGATTACATGGAGAGTTTTTCATAGGTCTTCCACTCACATATGTTGTCACATTATGGAAAATTGAGCTAGCTTAACGTGGGCGTTGGATTCTTGTCATTCTAAACTTTAAATAAAAATTTACGCACGATTTATTGTGGACATGTCAAGTTGATCGACCAGTAAAAATGATTACTCAAAACTGATCAATGGTGCTCTTTAAGTAAAGGCTAATAAATGAAGTATAATGCATGGCATCACGCAGTTTGGGATACATTGGATTACTTGGAGGTTTTTCGTAGCACTTCATCTCAAATATTATCACAATTTAGAAAATTGAGGTACCATAAAGTAGGCATTGGATTTGTATCAATATGAACTCTAAAATTTAAAGTTTCAGATGATTTAGTGCAGACATGTCAAGTTGATCAGCTAGTTAAAATGATCATTCTAAACTTATCATTGGTACTCCTTGAGTAAAGGCTTATAAATGAAGCATAATGCATGGCATCTCGCAGTTTGGAATATATTGGATTTCTTGGAGGCTTTGTTGTAGCTATTTCCGTGTTAAATTTTCTCCCTATATAAAAAATTGAGGGAGCTTAACGTGTGTGTTGGATTCGTATCATTTTGAACTCTAAATCAAACGTTAAGGACGATTTTGTGCGGACATATCAAGTTGATCGGCAAGTTAAAATGATCATTCTAAACTTATCACTGGTGCTCCTTGAGTAAAGGCTTATAAATGAAGCATAATGCATGGCATTACGATGTTTGGGATACATTGGATTATTTGGAGGGTCTTTCATATCTTTTTCACTCTGAATTGTTTTCACAGTATGGAAAATTGAGCTAGCGTAACGTGGGTGTTGGATTCATGTTATTCTCAAAACTACGTTAAAGTTACGAATGATTTAGTGCGAACATGTCAAGGTGATCAGCCTGTTAAAATGATCAGTCTAAGCTGATCATTGGTGCTCCTTGAGTTAAGGCTTATAGATGAAGCACAATGCATGGCATCACGCAGTTTATAATATATTGGATTACATGGAGCCTTTTTCGTAGCTCTTTGAGTCTAAAATGTTGTCACAATATAGGAAATTCTGCTAGGTTAGCGTGGGTGTTGGCTTCGTGTCATTCTGAACTATAAATCAAAAGTTATGGAAGATTTAGTGCAAACATGTCAAGTTTATCAGCCAGTTAAAATGATAGTTCTAAACTGATCAATGGTGCTCCTTGATTAAAGGCTTACAAATCAAGCATAATGCATGACATCATGCAGTTTGGGATTTGTTGGATTACTTGGAGGATTTTTCATAGCTATTTTAGTCTCAAATGTTGTCATAGTATGGAAAATTGAGCTACCGTAACGCGGGCGTTGGACTTTTGTCATTTTGAGCTCTAAATCAAAAGTTAAAGACGATTTAGTGTGGACATGTCAAGGTTATCAGCTAGTTAAAATGATCATTGTAAACTGGTCATTAGTGCACCTTAAGTAAAAGCATATAAATGATGCATAATGAATGGCATCACGCAGTTTGTGATAGATAGGATTATTTGGAGGCTTTGCTGTAAGCTCTTTAAGTCTCAAATGTTATCACAATATAGGAAACTGACCTAGCTTAACGTATGCATTGGATTCGTGTAATTCTGTACTCTAAACCAAAAGTTACGGACAATTTAGTGTTGACATGTCAAGTTGATCGGTTAGTTGAATTGATCATTCAAAACTGATCATTAGCGCTCCATAAGTAAAGGTTATAAATGAAGTATAATGCATGGCATCACGCAGTTAGGGATACATTGGATTACATGGAGGGTTTTTTCATAGCTCTTCCATTCCCAATTGTTGCCACATTATGGAAAATTGAGTTAGCTTAACGTGGGTGTTGGATTCGTGTCATTTTGTACTCTAAATAAAAATTTACGCACAATTTAGTGCGGACATGTCAAGTTGATCGGCCAGTTAAAATGATTATTCAAAACTGATCAATGGTACTCTTTAAGTAAAGGCTTATAAATGAAGCATAATGCATGGCATCAAGCAGTTTGGGATACATTGGATTACTTGGAGGCTTTTTCGTAGCACTTCTGTCTCAAATGTTGTCACAATATAGAAAATTGAGCTAGCATAAATTACGCATTGGATTCGTATCATTATGAACTCTAAAAGTTAAAGTTTCAGATGATTTAGTGCGGGTTTGTCAAGTTGATCAGCTAGTTAAAATGATCATTCTAAACTTATCAATGGTGATCCTTCAGTAAAGGCTTATAAATGAAGCATAATGAATGGCATCTCGCAGTTTGGAATAGAGACGATTACATGGAGGCTTTGTCGTAGCTATTTCCTACTTTATATTTTCTCGCTATATAGAAAATTGAGTTAGCTTATCGTTGGAGTGTGATTCGTGTCATTTTGAACTCTAAATCAAAAGTTACAGACGATTTAGTGCGGACATATCAAGTTGATCGGAAAGTTAAAATTATCATTCTAAACTGATCATTTGTGCTACTTGAGTAAAGGCTTATAAATGAAGCATAATGCATGGCATCACGCTGTTTGGGATACATTGGATTACTTGGAGGGTTTTTCATAGCTTTTTCACTCTTAAATGTTTTCACAGTATGGAAAATTAAGCTAGCTTAACGTGGGCATTGGATTCATGTTATTCTCAACACTACATTTTAAGTTACAAACGATTTATTGTGAACATGTCAAGTTGATCAGCCTGTTAAAATGATCAGTCTAAACTGATCATTGGTGCTCCTTGAGTAATGGTTTACAGATAAATCATAATGCATGACATCATGCTGTTTGGGATATATTGGATTACTTGGAGGCTTTGTCGTAGCTCTTTCTATCTCAAATGTTGTTACAATATGGAAAATTGTGCTAGGTTAACGTGGGCGTTGAATTCATGTCATTCTAAACTATAAATCAAAAGTTATGGAAGATTAAATGCAGACAAATCAAGTTTATCAGCCAGTTAAAATGATAGTTCTAAAATGATCAATGGTGCTCCTTGAGTAAAGGCTTACAAATCAAGCATAATCCATGTCATCATGCAGTTTGGGAATCGTTGGATTACTTGGAGGCTTTTTCGTAGCTTTTTTAGTCTCAAAAGTTGTCACAATAAGTAAAATTGAGCTAGCTTAACGCGGGCGTTGGACTTATGTCATTATGAGTTCTAAATCAAAAGTCAAAGACGATTAAGTGTAGACACGTCAAGGTTATCAGCTAGTTAAAATGATCATTGTAAACTGGTCATTGGTGCTCACTAAACAAAAGCATATAAATGAAGCATAATGAATGGTATAACGTAGTTTGTGATAGATTGGATTATTTGGAGGCTTTCCCGTAGCTCTTTAAGTCTCAAATGTTGTCACAATATAGGAAACTGAGCTAGCTTAACGTATGCATTGGATTCGTGTAATTCTGAACTCTAAACCAAAAGTTACGGACAATTTAGTGTTACATGTCAAGTTGATCGGTTAGTTGAATTGATCATTCAAAACTGATCATTAGGGCTCCATAAGTTAAGGTTTATAAATGAAGTATAATGCATGGCATCACGCAGTTAGGGATACATTGGATTACAAGGAGGGTTTTTTCATAGCTCTTCCACTCACATTTGTTACCACATTATGGAAAATTGAGTTAGCTTAACGTGGGTGTTGGATTCGTGTCATTTTGTACTCTAAATAAAAATTTATGCACGATTTAGTGCGGACATGTCAAGTTGATCGTCTAGTTAAAATGATTATTCAAAAATGATCAATGGTGCTCTCTAAGTAAAGGCTAATAAATGTAGCATAATGGATGGCATCAAGCAGTTTGGGATACATTGGATTACTTGGAGGCTTTTTCGTAGCACTTTAGTCTCAAATGTTGTCACAATACAGAAAATTGAGGTAGCATAAAGTAGGTGTTGACATGTCAAGTTGATCGGCTAGTTGAATTGATCGTTCAAAACTAATCATTGATGCTCCTTAAGTTAATGCTTATAAATGAAGTATAATGCATGGCATCACGCAGTTAGGGATGCATTGGATTACATGGAGGGTTTTTCATAGCGCTTCCACTCACAATTGTTGCCACATTATGGAAAATAGAGCTAGCTTAACGTGGGCATTGGATTCGTGTCATTCTTAACTCTAAAAAAAATTTATGCACGATTTAGTGCGGGCATGTCAAGTTGATCGGCCAGTTAAAATGATTATTCAAAAATTATCAATGGTGCTCTTTAAATAAAGGCTTATAAATGAAGAATAATGCATGAGATCCCGCAGTTTGGCATACATTGGATTACTTGGAGGCTTTTTCGTAGCACGTCAGTCTCAAATGTTGTCACAATATAGAAAATTGAGGTAGCATAAAGTAGGTGTTGTCGTGTCATTATAAACTCTACAATTTAAAGTTTCAGACGATTTAGTGCATACATGTCAAGTTGATCAGCTAGTTAGAATGATCATTCTAAACTTATCATTGGTGCTCCTT
Source organism: Pugionium cornutum (assembly GCA_018901935.1). Classification (NCBI taxonomy): domain Eukaryota; kingdom Viridiplantae; phylum Streptophyta; class Magnoliopsida; order Brassicales; family Brassicaceae; genus Pugionium; species Pugionium cornutum. The sequence continues at coordinate 2,151,364 of JAENJI010000012.1, read as the reverse complement.
GAGTAAAGGCTTATAAATGAAGCATAATGCATGGCATCTCCCAGTTTGGAATAGATTGGATTTCTTGAAGGCTTCGTCGTAGCAATTTCCGTCTTAAATTTTCTCGATATATAGAAAATTGAGCTAGCTTAACGTGGGTGTTGGATTCGTGTCATTTTGAACTCTAAATCAAAAGTTACAGACGATTTAGTGCAGACATATCAAGTTGATCGGAAAGTTAAATTGATCATTCTAAACTGATCATTTGTGCTACTTGAGTAAAGGCTTATAAATGAAGCATAATGCATGGCATCACGCTATTTGGGATACATTGGATTACTTGGAGGGTTTTTCATAGCTTTTTCACTCTTAAATGTTTTCACAGTATGAAAAATTGAGCTAGCTTAACGTGGGCATTGGATTCATGTTATTCTCAACACTACGTTATAAGTTACAAACGATTTGTTGCGAACATGTCTAGTTGATCACCCTGTTAAAATGATCAGTCTAAACTGATCATTGGTGCTCCTTGTGTAATGGCTTACAAATCAATTATAATGCATGGCATCACGCTGTTTGAGATATATTGGATTACTTGGAGGCTTTGTCGTATCTCTTTTAGTCTCAAATATTGTTACAATATAGAAAATTGTGCTAGGTTAATGTGGTCGTTGGATTCGTGTCATTCTGAACTATAAATCAAAAGTTATGGAAGATTTAGTGCAGACATGTCAACTTTACCAGCCAGTTAAAATGATAGTTCTAAACTGATCAATGGTGCTCCTTGAGTAAAGGCTTACAAATCAAGCATAATACATGGCATCATGCAGTTTGGGAATCGTTGGATTACTTGGAGGCTTTTTCGTAGCTGTTTTAGTCTCAAATGTTGTTACAATAAGTAAAATTGAGCTAGCTTAACGCGGGTGTTGGACTTATGTCATTATGAGCTCTAAATCAAAAGTCAAAGATGATTTAGTGTAGACATGTCAAGGTTATCAGCTAGTTAAAATGATCATTGTAAACTGGTCATTTGTGCTCACTAAGTAAAAGCATATAAATGAAGCATAATGAATGGCATAACGCAGTTTGTGATAGATTGGTTTATTTGGAGGCATTGTCATAGTTCTTTAAGTCTCAAATGTTGTCACAATATAGGAAACGTAGCTAGCTTAATGTATGCATTGGATTCGTGTAATTCTGAACTCCAAACCAAAAGTTACGGACAATTTAGTGTTGACATGTTAAGTTGATCGGTTAGTTGAATTGATCATTCAAAACTGATCATTAGCGCTCCATATGTAAAACATTATAAATGAATTATAATGCATGGCATCACGTAGATAGGGATACATTGGATTACATGGAGGGTTTTTCATAGATCTTCCACTCACAATTGTTGCCACATTATTGAAAATTGAGTTAGCTTAACGTGGGTGTTGGATTCGTGTCATTCTGTACTCTATATAAAAATTTATGCACGATTTAGTGCGGACATGTCAAGTTGATCGGCCAGTTAAAATGATTATTCAAAACTGATCAATGGTGCTCTTTAAGTAAATGCTTATAAATGAAGCATAATGCATGGCATCAAGCAGTTTGAGATAAATTGGATTACTTGTAGGCTTTTTTGTAGCACTTCAGTGTCAAATGTTGTCACAATATAGAAAACTGAGCTAGCATAAAGTACGCGTTGGATTCGTATCATTATGAACTCTTAAATTTAAAGTTTCAGACGATTTAGTGCGGATTTGTCAAGTTCATCAGCTAGTTAAAATGATCATTCTAAACTTATCATTGGTGATCCTTCAGTAAAGGCTTATAAATGAAACATAATGAATGGCATCTCGCAGTTTCGAATAGATTGGATTACTTGTAGGCTTTGTCGTTGCTATTTCCGTCTTAAATTTTCTCGCTATATAGAAAATTGAGCTAGCTTATCGTGGGAGTGTAATTCGTGTCATTTTGATCTCTAAATCAAAAGTTACGGACGATTTAGTGCGGACATACCATGTTGATCAGAAAGTTAAAATGATCATTCTAAACTAATCGTTGGTGCTCCTTGAATAAAGGCTTATAAATGAAGCATAATGCATGGACTCCCGCTGTTTGGGATACATTGAATTACTTGGAGGGTTTTTCATAGCTCTTTCACTGTGAAATGTTTTCACAGTATGGAAAATTGAGCTAGATTAACATTGGCGTTGGATTCGTGTTATTCTCAACATTACATTAAAAATACAAACGGCTTAGTACGAACATATCAAGTTGATCAACCTGTTAAAATGATCAGTCTAAACTGATCATTGGTGCTCCTTGAGTAAAGGCTTATAAATGAAGCATAATGCATGGCATCACACAGTTTGGGATGTATTGGATTACTTGGAGACTTTGTCATAACTCTTTGAGTCTCAAATGTTTTCACAATACAAAAAATTAGGTTGGGTTAACTTGGGTGTTGTATTCGTGTCATTCTGAACTATAAATAAAAGTTACTGAAGATTTAGTGCAGACATGTCAAGTTTATAAGCCACTTAAAATGTAGTTCTAAACTGATCAATGGTGCTACTTGAGTAAAGGCTTACAAATCAAGCATAATGCATGGCATGAGGCAGTTTGGGATTTCTTGGATTACTTGGAGGCTTTTTCGTAGCTGTTTTAGTCTCAAATGTTGTCACAATAAGGAAAATTGATTGAGCTTAACGCGGGTGTTGGACTTATGTCATTATGACCTCTAAATCAAAAGTCAAAGACGATCTAGTGTAGACATGTCAAGGTTATCACGTAGCTAAAATGATCATTGTAAACTGATCATTGGTGCTCCTTAAGTAAAAGCATATAAATGAAGCATAATGAATGGCATCACACAGTTTGTGATAGATTGGATTATTTGGAGGCTTCATCGTAGCTCTTTAAGTCTCAAATGTTGTCACATTATAGAAAGCCGAGCTAGCTTAACGTAGCATTGGGTTCGTGTAATTCAGAATTCTAAATCAAAAGTTACGTACAATTTAGTGTTGACATGTCAAGTTGATCGGCTAGTTGAATTGATCGTTCAAAACTAATCATTGGTGCTCCTTAAGTAAATGCTTATAAATGAAGTATAATGCATGGCATCACGCAGTTAGGGATACATTAGATTACATGGATGGTTTTTCATAGCTCTTCCACTCACAATTGGATCTACAGTATGGAAAGTTGAGATAGCTTAACGTGGGTGTTGGATTCGAGTAATTCTGTACTGTAAATAAAAATTTACACATGATTTAGTGAGGGCATGTCAAGTTGATCGGCCAATTAAAATGATTATTCAAAACTGATCAATGGTGCTCTTTAACTAAAGGCTTATAAATGAAGCATAATGCATGGCATCATGCAGTTTGGAACACATTGGATTACTAGGAGGCTTTTTCATAGCATTTCAGTCTAAAATGTTGTCACAATATAGAAAATTGAGCTAGACTAAAGTAGGCGTTGGATCGTATCATTATGAACTCTAAAATTTAATGTTTCAGATGATTTATTGCGGACACGTCAAGTTGATCAGCTACTTAAAATGACCATTTAAACTTATCATTGGTGCTCCTTCAGTAAAGGCTTATAAATGAAGCATAATGAATGGCATCTCGCAGTTTGGAATAGATTGTATTACTTGGACCCTTTGTCGTAGCTATTTCCGTCTTAAATTTTCTCACAATATAGAAAATTTGAGGTAGCTTAACGTGGGTGTTGGATTCGTGTCATTTTGAACTATAAATTAAAAGTTACAGAAGATTTAGTGCAGACGTATCAAGTTGATCGGCAAGTTAAAATGATCATTTTAAACCGATCATTGGTGCTCCTTGAGTAAAGGCTTGTAAATGAAGCATAATGCATGGCATCATGCTGTTTGGGATACATTGGATTACATGGAGGTTTTTTCATAGCTCTTTCAATCTGAAATGTTTTCCCAGAATTGAAAACTGAGCTAGCTTAACGTGGGCGTTGGATTCGTGTTATTCTCAACACTCTATTAAAAGTTATGAATGATTTAATGTGAACTTGTCAAGTTGATCAGCCTTGTAAAATGATCATTCTAAAGTGATCATTGGTGCTCCTTGAGTAAAAGCTTATAAATGATGCATAATGCATGGCATCACGCAGTTTGGGATATATTGGATTACTTGGAGGCTTTGTCGTAGCTCTTTGAGTCTCAAATGTTGTCACAATATAGAAAATTCTGCTAGGTTAACGTGGACGCTGGATTCGTGTCATTCTAAACTATAAATCCAAAGTTACAGAGAATTTAGTGTATACATGACAAGTTTATCAGCCAGTTAAAATGATAGTTCTAAACTGATCAATGGTGCTTCTTGAGTAAAGGCTTACAAATCAAGCATAATGCATGGCATCACGCAATTTGGGATTCGTTGGATTGCTTGGAGGCTTTTTCGTAGCTGTTTTAGTCTCAAATGTTGTCATAATATGGATGAGCTAACTTAACGCGGGCGTTGGACTTATGTCATTATGAGCTCTAAATCAAAAGTTAAAGAAGATTTAGTGTAGACATGTCAAGGTCATCAGCTAGTTAAAATGATCATTGTAAACTTGTCATTGGTGCTCCTTAAGTAAAAGCATATAAACAAAGCATAATGAATGGCATCACGCAGTTTGAAATAGATATGATTATTTCGAGCCTTTGTCGTAGCTATTTCAGAAATTAAATTTTGTCACAATATTGAAAGTTGAGCTAGTTTAACATGGGCATTGAATTTGTGTCATTTTGAACTCCAAATCAAATGATACGGACCATTTAGTGCAGACATGTCAAGTTGATCGGCCAGTTAAAATGATCATTCTAAACAATCATTGGTGCTCCTTAAGTAAAGGCTTATAAATGAAGCATAATGAATGGAATCACGCAGTTAGGGATACATTGTATTACTTGGAGGGTGTTACGTAGATATTTAACTCAAAATTGGTTTCACAATTTGGAAATTTTAGCAACCTTAATGTAGGCGTTGGATTCCTGTAATTGTGAATTCTAAATTAAAGTTACGGACGATTTAGTGCGACAAGTCAAGTTGATCGGCCAGTTAAAATGATCATTCTAAAATGATCATTGGTGCTCCTAAAGTAAAGGCTAATAAATGAAGCATAATGCATGACATCACACAGTTAGGAATACATTGGGTTACTTGGAGGCTTTTTTGTAGCTCTTTCAGGCTCAAATGTTATCACAATATGGAAAATTGAGCTAGCTTAATGTGGGCATTGGATTCATGTTATTTTTAGCGCTAAATCAAAAGTTAAACAGGATTTAGTGCAGACTTATCAAGTTGATCAGCTAGTTAAAATGATCATTCTAAAGTGATCATTGGTGTCCCTTGAGTAAAGGCTTATAAATGAACCATAATGCATGGCATCATGCAGTTTTGGATACATTGGATTACTTGGAGGCTTTTTCGTTGCAGTTTGGGTCTTAACTTTTGTCACAATATAGAAAGTTGAGCTAGCTTAATGTGTGCATTGGGTTCATATCATTTTGAGCTCTATATCAAAAGTTACAGATGATTTAGAGTCGACATGTCAAGTTGATCGGCCAGTTAAAATAATCATTTTTACATGATCCCTTGTGCTCCTTTAGTAAAGGATTATTAATGAAGCATAATGCATGACATCACACAGTTTGTGATACATTTGATTATTCGGAGGCTATGTCGTCGCTCTTTCAGTCTCAGATATTGTCACAATATAGAAAATTGAGCTAGCTTAACGTTCGCGTTGGATTTGTCTCATTTTGAACTCTATATCAAAAGTGAAAGACGATTTAGTGCAGACATGTCAAGTTGTTCGGTCAGTTAAAATCGTCATTCTAAACTGATCAATGGTGCTCTTTGAGTAAAGGCTTGTAAATGAAGCATAATGAATGGCATCACGCATTGGGTTACACTGGATTACTTGGATTTTTTTCGATGCTCTTTCAAGCTCAGATGTTGTGACAATATGGAAAATTGAGCTAGATTAATGTGGGTGTTGGATTTGTCATTTTGAACTCTAAATCAAAAGTTACTGATGATTTTGTGTGGACATGTCAAGTTGATCGGCAGTTAAAATCATCATTCCAAACTGATCATTGGTGCTCTTTTACTAAAGGATTATAAATAAAGCATAATGCATGATATCACGCAGTCCGGGATACATTGGATTACTTGGAGGCTTTGTCGTAGCTCTTTTAGTCTCAAATGTTGTCACAATATGGAAAATTGAGCTATCTTAACGTGGGCATTGGACTCATGTCATTTTGAGCTCGAAATCAAAGTTAAAGACGATTTAGTGCGTACATGTCAAGTTGATCAAGTAGTCAAAATGATCATTTTAAATATATCATTAGTGCTCCTTGAGTAAAGGCTTAGAAATGAAGCATAATGCATGTCATCACACAATTTGGGATAGATTGGATTACTTGGAGGCTTTGTCATAACTATTTTGGTATTAAATTTTTTCACAATATAGAAAATTGAGCTAGCTTGACGTGAGCGTTAGAATCATGTCATTTTGATCTCTAAATCAAATGTTACAGACGATTTATTGTTGACATGTCAAGTTGATCGGCTAGCTAAAATGATTATTTTAAATTGATCATTGGTGCTCCTTGAGTAAAGAATTATAAGTGAAATATAATGCATGGCATCACGCAGTTTGGGGTATATTTAATTACTTCGACGCTTTTTCGTAGGTCATTCAGTTTCAAATGTGTCACAATACGGAAAATCTAGCTAGCGTAACGTGGGCGTTGGATTTGTGTCATTTTGAACTATGAATCAAAAGTTATGAAGGATTTAGTGCGGACATGTCAAGTTGATCGGCGACTTAAAATGATCATTCTAAATAGATCATTGATGCTCCTTCAGTAAAGCCTTATTAATGAAGCACAATGCATGGCATCACGCAGTTTGGGACACATTGAATTACTTGGAGGCTTTGTAGTAGCTGTTTTAGACACAAATGTTGTCAAAATATGTAAAATTGAGCTAGATTAACGTGTGTGTTGGACTCATGTCATTTTGAGCTCTAAATCAAAGATAGAGATGATTTAGTGCGGACATGTCAAGTTGATCAGCTAGTTAAAATGATCATTCGAAACTGATCATTGGTGCTCTTCGAGTAAAGGCTTATAACTGAGCAAAGTGCATGACATAATGCAGTTTGGGGTATATTGGATTACTTGTAGGCTTTATCTTACCTATTTCGGTCTTAAATTTATTCCCAATATAAAAACCTGGGCTAGCTTGATGTGGGCGTGCAACTCATGTCATTTTGATCTCTAAATCAAAAGTTAAAGACGATTTAGTGTGGGCATGTCATGTTGATTAGCAAGTTAAAATGATCAATCTAAACTGATCATTGGTACTCCTTGAGTAAAGGCTTATAAATGAAGCATAATGCATGACATCACACAGTAAGGGGGATATTGGATTAGTGCTTGTTGTAGTTATTTCGGTCTTTAATTTTGTCACAATACAGAAAATTGAGCTAGCTTGACGTGGACGTTGGACTCATGTGATATTGATCTCTAAATCAAAAGGTCAAAACAATTTAGTGCGGACATGTAAGGTTATCAGCTAGTTAATATGATCATTCTAAACTGAGCATCGGTGCTCCTTGGGTAAAAAATTATAAATGAAGCATAATGCATGGCATCATGCAGTTTAGGATATATTGGATTACTTAGAGGAGTAGTCGTACCTGTTTCGGTTTTAAATTTTGTGAGAGTATAGAAAATTGAGCTAGGTTAACGTGGGTGTTGGATTCATGTCATTTGAACTCTAAATTAAAAGTAACAGATGATTTAGTTCGGACATGTCAAGTTGATCGGCCATTCAAAGTGATCATTCTAAACTCATCAATGATGCTCCTTGAATAAAGGCTTAAAAATGAAGCATAATGCATGGCATCACAAAGTTTGGAATATATTGAATTATTTGGTGGCTTTGTAGTAACTCTTTTAGTCTCAGTGTTGTCACAATATGCAAAAAATATCTACCTTAACGTGGGTGTTGGACTCATGTCATTTTGAGCTCTAACTGAAAGGTAAAGACTATTTACTGCGAACATGTCAAGTTGATCAGCTAGGTAAAATGATCATTATAAACTTATCATTGGTGCTCCTTGAGTATAGGCTAATAAATGAAGCATAATGCATGGCATAACACAATATGGGATAGATTCGATAACTTGGAGGCCTTGTTGCTGCTATTTTGGTCTTAAATTTTGTCACAATATAGAAAATTGAGCTAGTTTGACGTGGGCGTTGGACTCATGTCATTTCGATCTCTAAATCAAAAGGTAAAGATGATTTAGTGTGGACATGTAAGTTGATTAGCTAGTTACAATGATCATTTTAAATTGATCATATGTGCTCCTTGAGTAAAGGCTTATAAATGAAGCATAATGCAAGGCATCACGCAGTTTGGGATAGATTGGATTACTTGGAGGAGTAGTCATAGCTGTTTCGATCTTAAATTTTGTGACAATATAGAAAATTGAGCTAGCTTAATGTGGGCGTTGGATTCATGTGATTTTGAACTCTAAATCAGAAGTAACAGGCGATTTAGTACAGACATGTCATGTTGATCAGCCAGTCAAAACAATTATTCTAAACTGATCATGGTGCTCATTGAGTAATGGAAATAAATGAAGCATGGCATCACGCAGTTTGGGATACATTGAATTAGTTGGAGGCTTTTTCGTAGCTCTTTCATTCTCAAATCTTGTCAAAATATTGAAAAGCTAGCTTAATGTGGGCGTTGTACTCATGTTATTTTGAGCTTTATATCTAAAGTTAAAGACGACTTAGTGCGAACATGTTAAGATGATCAGCTAGTTAAAATAATCATACTAAACTGATCATTGGTGCTCCTTGAGTAAAGGTTTATAAATGAAGCATAATGAATAGCATCACGCAGTTTGTGATAGATTGGATTATTTGGAGGCTTTGACATAGCTATTTTGGAATTAAATTTTGTCATAATATTGAAAGTTGAGCTAGCTTAATGTGGGCGTTGGATTTGTCTCATTTTGAACTCTAAATCGAACACTACAGACCATTTAGTGTGGACATGTCAAGTTGATCGGCCGATTAAAATAATTATTCTAAACTGATAATTGGTGCTCCTTGAGTAAAGGCTTATAAATGAAGCATAATGAATGGCATCATGCAGTTTGGGATAGATTGGATTATTTGGAGGCTTTGTCATAGTTATTTTGGTTTAAAAATTTGTCACAATATAGAAAATTGAGCTACCTTGACGTGGGTGTTGGACTCATGTCATTTTGATCTTTAAATCAAAAGGTAAAGACGATTTAGTGTGGACATGTAAGTTGATACATTGGATTACTTGGAGAATTTTTCGTAGCTCTTTAATTCTCAAATGATGTCAAAATATGGAAAAGTGAGCTAGCTTAACGTGGGTGTTGGACTCCTGTCATTTTAAGCTTTATATCAAAAGTTAAAGAAGATTTAGTGCAAACATGTCAAGTTGATCAGCTAGTTAACATGATCATACTAAACTAATCATTGGTGCTCCTTGAGTAAGGGCTTATAAATGAAGCATAATGAATGGCACCAGTCAGTTTGGGATAGATTAGATTATTTGGAGGCTTGGTCGTAGCTATTTTGGTATAAAATTTTATCACAATATAAAAAATTGAACGAGATTAAGATGGGCGGTTGATTCGTGTCATTTCAAACTCTAAATAAAAAGTTATGGATGATTTAAGGCGGACATGTCAAGTTGATTGTCTTGTTAAAATGATCATTCTAAACGAATCATTGGTGCTCACTGGGTTATAAATGAAGAACAACGCATGGCATCATGCAGTTTGGTACATTGTATTACTTGGAGGCTTTGTTATAGCTATTTCGGTCCTAAATTTTGTCACAATATAGCAATTTGAGCTAGCTTGACGTGGGCGTTGGACTCATGACATTTTGATCTCTCAATCAAAATGAATGGCATCACGCATTTTGTGATAGATTGGATTATTTGGAGGTTTTGTCGTAGCTATTTCGGACTTACATTTTGTCACAATATTGAAAGTATAGCTACCTTAACATGGGCATTGGATTTGGGTCATTTTGAACTCTAAATCAAATGCTACAGACCATTTAGTGTGGACATGTGAAGTAGATCGGCCATTTAAAATGATCATTGGTGCTCCTTGAGTAAGGGTTTATAAATGAAGCATAATGAATGGCATCACGCAGTTTGGGATAAATTAGATTATTTGGAGGCTTTTTCATAGCTATTTCGGTTTAAAATTTTGTCAGAATATAGAAAATTGAGCTAGATTAACGTGGGCGTTGGATTCGTGTCATTTTGAACTCTAAATAAAAAGGTATGGATGATTTAGTGCGGACATGTCAAGTTGATTGGCTTGTTGAAATGATAATTCTAAACTAATCATTGGTGATCCTTGGGTAAATGCTTATAAATGAAGATAACGCATGACATCACACAGTTTGGTAAATTGGATTACTTGGAAGCTTTGTTGTAGCTATTTCGGTCTTAAATTTTGCCACAATGTAGAAAATTTCATTTTATCTCTAAATCAAAACGTAAAGATGATTTAGTGTGGACATGTAAGTTGATCAGGTAGTTAAAATGATCATTCTAATCTGTTCATCGGTGCTCCTTGAGTAAAGGCTTTTAAATGATGCACAATGCATGACATCACACAGTTTGAGATATATTGGATTAATTGCAGGAGTAGTCATAGCTGTTGTTATCTTAAATTTTGTGACAGTATAGAAAATTGAGCTACCTTAACGTGGGCATTAGATTCATGTTATTTTGAACTCTAAATCAAAAGTAACAGACGATTTAGTGCGGACATGTCAAATTGATGGGCCAGTTAAAATGACTATTCTGAACTGATCATTGGTGCTCTTTGAGTAATGGAAATAAATGAAACATAATGAATGGCATCACACAGTTTGGGATACATTGGACTTCTTGGAGGCTTTTTCGTAGCTCTTTCATTCTCAAATGTTGTCAAAATATGGAAAATTGAGCTAGCTTAACGTGGGCGTTGGACTCATGTCATTTTGAGAATAATATCAAAAGTTAAAGATGATCTAGTGCGAAAATGTCAAGTTGATCAGCTGATAAAATGATCAATCTAAACTGATCATTGGTGCTACTTGAGTAAAGGATTATAAATGAATCATAATGAATGGCATCACGCAGTTTGTGATAGATTGGATTATTTGGAGGCTTTGTCGCAGTTATTTCGGACTTAAATTTTGTCACAATATTGAAAGTTGAGCTAGCTTAATGTGGGCGTTTGATTTGTGTCATTTTGAACTCTAAATCAAACGCTACAGACCATTTAGTGTAGACATATAAAGTAGACCGGTCAGTTAAAATTATCATTCTAAACTGATCATTGGTGCTCCTTGAGTAAACGCTTATAAATGAAGCATAATGAATGGCATCACGCAATTTGGGATATATTGGATTACTTGGATGCTTTGTTGTAGATATTTTGGTCTTAAATTTTACAACAATAAAAAAAAATTGAGCTAGATTAATGTGGGCATTGGATTCATGTCATTTTTAACTCTAAATCAAAAGTTACGGACGATTTGGTGTGGACATGTCAAGTTCAGGATACATTGGATTACTTCGAAGCTTTGTTATAGCGCTTTCAGTCTCAAATATTGTGTAAATATCGAAATTTGAGCTAGCTTAATGTGGGTGTTGGATTTGTGTCATTTTGAACTCTAAATCAAAAGTTATGGACAATATAGTGCGGACATGTCAAGTTGATCGGCCAGTTAAAATGATAATTCTAAACTCAGCATCGGTGTTATTTGAGTAATGGCAATAACTGAAACATAATGAATGGCATCATGAAATTTGGGATACATTGGATTACTTGGAGGCTTTTTCGTAGCTCTTTCATTCTCAAATGTTGTCAAAATATGGAAAAATTAAGCTAGATTAACGTGGGAGTTGGACTCATGTCATTTTGAGCTCTAAATCAAAAGTTAAAGACGATTTAGTCCGCAAATGTCAAGCTGATCAGCTAGTTAAAATGATCATTCTAAACTGATCATTGGTGCTACTTGAGTAGAGTCTTATAAATGAAGCATAATGAAGGCATCACCCTGTTTGGGATGGATTGGATTATTTGGAGGATTTGTCATAGCTAAGTCAGACTTAAAATTTTTCACAATATTGAAAGCTGAGCTTGCTTAACGTGGACGTCGGATTTGTGTCATTTTGAACTCTAAATCAAACAATACGGTCCATTTAGTGTAGACATGTCAAGTTGATCGGCCGGTTAAAATGATCATTCTAAACTGATCATTGGTGCTCCTTGAGTAAAGGCTTATAAATGAATCGTAATGAATGGCATCACGTAGTTTGGGGTAGATTGGATTATTTGGAGCTTTGTCAAAGTTATTTCGAATGTCACAATATTGAGAGTTGAGCTAGCTTAATGTGGGTGTTGGATTTTTGTCTATTTAAAGTCTAAATCAAATGTTACAAACCATTTAGTGTAGAAATGGCAGTTGATCGGCCAACTTAAAATGATCATTGTAAAATAATCATTGGTGCTCCTTGAGTAAAGGCTTATAAATGAAGCATAATGCATGACATCATGCAGTTTGATGTACATTGGATTAGTTTGAGGCATTGTTGTAGCTCTTTCAGTCTCTAATGTTGCCACAATATAGAAAATTGAGCAAGATTAACGTGGGTGTTGGACTCATGTTATTTTGAGCTGTCAATCAAAAGTTACGTGTGATTTAATGCAAAAATGTCAAGTTGGTTGGCGAGTTAAAATGATCATGCTAAACTGATCACTGGTGCTCTTTGAGTAAAGGCTTATAAATGAAGCATAATGCATGGCATCACGCAGTTCGGGATACAATTGATTACTTGGATGGTTTGTAGTAGCTCTTTAAGTATTAAAGGTTTTCACAATATGGAAAATTGAGCTTGCTTAGCGTGGGCATTGTACTCATCTTATTTTGATCTTCAAATAAAAGGTTAAAGAGGATTTAGGGCGGCCATGTAATGTTGATCAGGTAGTTAAAATGATCATTCTAAACTTATCTCTGCTCCTCCTTGAGTAAAGGCTTATAAATGAAGCATAATGCATGGCATCAGGCAGTTTGGAATAGATTGGATTACTTGGACGATTTTCATTGCTATTTCGGTCTTAAATTTTGTCACACTATAGAAAATTGAGCTAACTTAACGTGGGCGTTGGATAGGTGTCATTTTAAATCAAAAGTGCAGACATGTCAAGCTGATCATCTAGTTAAAATGATCATTCTAAACTAATCATTGGTACTCCTTGAGTAATGGCTTATAAATGAAGCATAATACTTGGCATCACGCAGTTAGGAATACATTAGATTACTTGGAGGGTTCGTAATAGCTCTTTCAGTCTCACATGTTGTCACAATATGGAAAATTGAGCTAGCTTAACGTGGACGTTGCACTCATGTCATTTTGAGCTCTAAATCAGAAGTTAAAGACGATTTAGCATAGACATGTCAAGTTGATCAGCTAGTTAAAATGATCGTTCTAAACTGATCATTGGTGCTCCTTCACTAAAGGCTTATAAATAAAGCATAATGCATGGCATCACGCAGTTTGGGATAGATTGGATTACTTGGACGCTTTGTCGTAGCTATTTCGGTATTAAATTTTGTCACATAACAGAAAATTGAGCCAGATTAACGTGGGCATTGGATACATGTCATTTTGAACTCTAAATAAAAAGTTACATATGATTTAGTGCAGACATGTCAAGTTTATTGGATTGTTAAAATGATTATTCTACACTGATCATTGGTGCTTCTTGAGTAAAGGCTTATAAATGAAGCATAACGCATGGCATCACGCTGTTTGGGATACATTGCATTACTTGGAGGATTTGTCGTAGCTCTTTCAGTCTCAAATGTTGTGTCAATACCAAAAATTGAGCTGGCTTAACGTGGGCATTTAACTCATGTTATTTTGAGCTTTAAATCAAGATTTAAAGACGATTTAGTGCGGACATGTCATGTTGATCAGCTTGTTAAAATGATCGTTCAAAACTGATCATTGGTGCTCCTTGAGTAAAGGTTATTAATGACGCATAATGTATGGCATCACGAGCTTTGGGATACACTGGATTACTTGGAGTCTTTTACATAGTTCTTTTGGTCTTAAATTTTGCCACAATATAGAAAATTGAGCTAGCTTAACATGGGTGTTGGATTCGTGTCTTTCTGAACTCTAAATCAATAGTTATTGGCGATTTAGTTCGGACATGTCAAGTTGATAGGCCAGTTAAAATGATCATTCTAAACTGATCGTTGGTGCTCTTTGAGTAAACCCTTATAAATATAGCATAATGCATGGCATAACGTAGTTTGGGATACATTGGATTACTTGGAAGATTTGTCGTAGCTCTTTCGGTCTCAAATTTTTTCACAATATAGAAAATTGAGCTAGCTTAACGTGGACGATGGATTCGTGTTATTCTGAACTCTTAATCAAGAGTTATGGACAATTTAGTGCGGATATGTCAAGTTGATCGTCCATTTCAAAATAATTATTCTAAACTGATCATTGGTGCTGCTTGAGTAAAGGCTTATAAATGAAGCATAATGCATGGTATCACAAAATTTGGGATCCATTGGATTACTTGGAAGCTTTGTAGTAGCTGTTTTAGTCTCAAATGTTGACACAATATGCAAAATTGAGCTAGCTTAACGTGGGCGTTGGATTCGTGTCATTTTTGGTGCAGGCATGTCAAGTTACGGACGATTTGGTGCAAACATGTCAAGTTGATTGGCGAGTTAAAATGATTATTCTAAACTGATCATTGGTGCTCCTTCAGTAAAGGCTTATAAGTGAAGTATAATGCATGGCATCACGCAGTTTGCGATACATTGGATTACTTGGAGTCTTTGTCATAGCTCATTCAGTATCAAATGTTGTCACAATTTGGAAAATTGAGCTAGCATAATGTGGGCGTTCGATTCATGTCATTCTGAACTCTAAATCAAAAGTGACGAACAATTTATTACGAACATGTTAAGTTCATGGGCCAGTTAATATTATGATTCTAAACTAATCATTGGTGCTCCTTGAGTATAGGCTTGTAAATGAACTATTACACATGGCATCACATAGTTTCGGATTAAGTGTATTGCTTGGATGCTTTGTAGTAGTTCTTTCAGTCTCAAATGTTGTCGCAGTATGGAAAATTGAGCTAGCTTAACGCGGGCGTTGGACTAATGTCATTTTGAGCCCTAAATCAAAAGTTAAAGACGACTTAGTGCAAACATGTCATGTTGATCAGCTAGTTAAAATGATCATTCTAAAATGATCATTGGTGCAACTTGATTAAAGGCTTATAAATGAAGTATAATGCATGGCATCACGCAGTTTGGGATATATTGGATTACGTAGAGGCTTCATCCGAGCTATTTTGAACTTAAATTTTTTCACAATATTGAAAATGGAGCTAGCTTAAAGTGGGCATTAGATTCGTGTCATCTTGAATTCTAAATCAAAAATTCCAGACAATTTAGTGCGGACATGTCAAGTTGACCGGTCAGTTAAAATGAGCATTCTAAACTGATCATTTGGTGCTCCTTTAGTAAGTGCTTATAAATGAAGCCTAATGCATGGCTTAACGCAATTTGGGATATATTGAATTACTTGGAGGCTTTTTCGTAGCTCATTCAGTCTCAAATGTTGTCACAATATGGAAAATAAAGCTAGCTTAACATGGACAATGGATTTGTATCATTCTAAACTCTAAATCAAAAGTGAAGGACGATTTAGTTGATCGGCCAGTTAAAATGATCATGCGGAACTGATCGTTGGTGCTCCTTGAGTAAAGGCTTGTAAATGAAGCATAACACATAGCATCACGCACTTTGGGATTAATTGGATTACATTAAGGCTTTGTCGGAACACTTTCAGCCTCAAATGTTGTCACAATATAGAAAATTAAGCTAGCTTATCGTGGGTGTTGGATTCGTGTCATTCTAAACTCTAAATCAGAATTTATAGACGATATAGTGCAGACAGGTCAAGTTGATTCGCCAGTTAAAATGATTATGCTTAAGTGATCACTAGTGCTCTTTGAGTAAAGGCTTATAAATGAAGCATAATACATGGCATCACGCAGTTTGGGATTCATTGGATTACTTGGCGGCATTGTTGTAGCTCTTTCAGCCTCAAAAGTTGTCACAATATGGAAAATTGAGCTAGATTAACGTGGGCGTGTTATTCATGTCATTTTGATCTCTTATTCAAAAGTTAAAAGAAGATTTAGTGCGGGCATGTCAAGTTTATCAGCTAGTTAATATGATAATTTTAAAGTAATCATTGGTGCGACTTGAGTAAAGGCTTTTAAATGAATAATAATGCATGGCATCACGTATCGCTTTCTGTCTCAAATGTTGTCAAAATATATCAAATTGAGCTAGCTTAAGCTACGCGTTGGATTCGTCTCATTCTGAACCCTAAATTACAAGTTACGGACGATTGAGTGCTGACATTTCAAGTTGAACAGCCAATTAAAATGATCATTCTAAACTGATCGTTGGTGCTCCTTGAGTAAAGTCTTATAAATGAAGAGTAACGCATGGCATCATGCAGTTTGGGACACATTCGGTTACTTGAAGGCTTTGTAGTAGCTCTTTCAGTTTCAAATGTTGTCACAATATGGAAACTTGAGCTAGCGTAATGTGGGAGTTGGACTTATGGCATTTTGAGATCTAAATCAAAGGTAAAAAACAATTTAGTGCGGACATGTCAAGTTTATTAGCTAGTTAATATGATAATTCTGAAGTAATCATTGGTGCTCCTTGAGTAAAGGATTATAAATGAAGAATATTGCATAGCATCATGCAGTTTGGGATAAATTGGATTACTTGAAGGCTTTTTCATATCTATTTCAGTCTCAAATGTTGTCACAATATAGAAAATTGAGCTAGTTTAAGGTGGGCGTATTATTCGTTTCATTCCAAACTCTAAATCACAAGTTATAGACGATTTAGTATAGACATGTCAACATGATCGGCCAATTAAAATGATCATTCGAAACTGATCACTGGTGCTAGTTGAGTAAAGGCTTATAAATGAAGAGTAACGGATGGCAACACGAAGTTTGGGATACATTGGATTACATGGATGCTTTGTAGTGGTTCTTTTAGTCTCAAATGTTCTCACAATATGGAAATTTGAGCTAGTTAACGTGGGCGTTGGACTCATTTCTTTTTGAGCTCTAAATCAAAAGTTAAAGACAATTTAGTGCGGACATGTCAAGTGATAAGGTAGTTAAAATGTTCATTCTAAACTGATCATTGGTGCTCCTTGAATAAATGCTTATAATAGGAGTATAATCCATGGCATGACGAAGTTTGGGATATATTGGATTACTTGGAGTCTTTTTCATAGCTCTTTCAGTCTCAAATATTGTCACAATATTGAAAATTGAGCTAGATTACTGTGGGCATTGGATTCATGACATTTTGAGCTCTAAATCAAATATAAAGACAATTTCGTGTAGACATGTCAAGTTGATCAGCCAGTTAAAATAATCATTCAAAACTGATCGTTGGTTCTCCTTTACTCAAGGCTTATAAATGAAGAGTAACGAATGGCATCAGGCAGTTTGGGATACATTGGATTACGTGGAGGCTTTGTAGTAGTTCTTTCAGTCTCAAATGTTGTTAAAATATGAAAAATTGGGCTAGCGCAATGTGGCATTTGACTCATGTTTTTTTAGCTCAAAATCAAAAGTTAAACATGATTTACTACAGAGATGTCAAGTTGATCGGTTAGTTAAAATGATCATTCTAAACTGATCATTGGTGCTGCTTGATTATAGGCTTATAAATGAAAAGTAACGCATGGCATCATGCAGTTTGGGATACATTGGATTACTTGGAGGCTTTGTAGTAGCTCTTTCAGCCTCAAATGTTGTCAAAATATGGAAAATTGAGCTAGCGTAACGTGGGCGTTGTACTCAGGTCATTTTGAGCTCTAAGTCAAAAGTTAAAAGACGATTTAGTGCGGACATGTCAAGTTTATCGTCTAGTTAATATGATAATTCTAAACTAATCATTGGTGCTCCTTGAGTAAAGACTTTTAAATGAAGAATAATGCATGGCATCACGTATCGCTTTCAGTCTCAATTGTTGTCACAATATAGCAAACTGAGCTAGCTTAAGGTGGGTGTTGGATACGTGTCATTCTGAAATCTAAATCACAAGTTACGAATAATTGAGTGCGGATATGTCAATTTGTTCGGCCAGTTAAAATGATCATTAAAAACTGATCGTTGTTGCTCCTTGAGTAAAGGCTTATAAAGGAAGAGTAACGCATGGCATGATGCAGTCTGGGATACATTCGATTACTTGAAGGCTTTGTAGTAGCATTTCATTCTCAAATGTTGTCACAATATGGAAAATTGACCTAGCGTAACGTGGGAGTTGGACTCATGGCATTTTGAGCTCTAAATCAAGGTTAAAAGACGATTTAGTGCGGACATGTCAAGTTTATTAGGTAGTTAATATGAGACTTCTAATTTAATCATTGGTTCTCCTTGAGTAAAGGATTATAAATGAAGAATATTGCATATTTCATGCACTTTGGGATACATTGGATTACTTGAAGGCTTTTTCATATATCTTTTAGTCTCAAATGTTGTCAAAATATTGCAAATTGAGCTAGTTTAAGGTGGGTGTAGGATTCGTGTCATCCCAAGCTCTAAATCACAAGTTATAAACAATGTAGTGCGGACATTTCAAGTTGATCGGCCAGTTAAAATGATCATTCAAAACTGATCACTGGTGCTACTTGAGTAATTGCTTATAAATGAAGAGTAACACATGTCATCACAGAGATTTGGATACATTGGATTAATTGGAGGCTTTGTAGTAACTCTTTTAGTCTCAAATGTTCTCCCAATATGGAAATTTTAGCTATCGTAACGTGGGCATTGGACTCATTTCATTTTAAGCTCTAAATCAAAAGTTAAAGACGATTTAGTGTGGACATGTCAAGTTGATTAGCTAGTTAAAATGTTAATCCTAAACTGATCATTGGTGCTCCTTGTTTAAAGGCTTATAAATGGAGCATAATCCATGGCATCACGAAGTTTGAGATTCATTGGATTACTTGGAGTCTTTTTCATAGCTCTTCGATTTTCAATTATTATCACAATATTGAAAATTGAGCTAGATTAATGTGGGCATTAGATTTATGACATTTTAAAATCTAAATCAAATATACAGATGATTAAGTGTACACATGTCAAGTTAATCGGCCAGTTAAAATGATCATTTTAAACTGATCGTTGGTGCTCCTTTTGTAAAAGCTTATAAATGAAGAGTAACGCATCGCATCATGCAGTTTGGGATATATTGGATTACGTGGAGGCTTTGTATTAGCTCTTTGAGTCTCAAATATTGTCACAATAGGAAAAATTGAGCTAGCATAACGGGGGCGTTTGACTCATGCTTTTTTAGCTCTAAATCAAAAGTTAAAGACGATTTAGTATGGAGATGTCAAGTTGATCGGCTAGTTAAATCATCATTCCAAACTGATCGTTGGTGCTCCTTGAGTAAAGGCTTATAAATGAAAAGTAATGCATGGCATCACGCAGTTGGGGATACATTGGATTACTTGGAGGGTTTGTAATAGCTCTTTCAGTCTCAAATTGTGTCAAAATATGGAAAATTGAGGTAGCGTAACGTGGGCATTGGACTCATGTCATTTTGAGCTCTAAATCAAAAGTTAACAGACGATTTAGTGCGGAAATATCAAGTTTATCAGCTAGTTAATATGATAATTCTAAACTAATCATTGTTGCTCGTTGAATAAAGACATATAAATGAAGAATAATGCATGGCATCACGTATCGCTTTCAGTCTTAATTGTTGTCAGATTATATCAAATTGAGCTAGCTTAAGGTGGGCGTTGGATTCGTGTCATTTTGAACTCTAAATCACAAGTTACGGACGATTGAGTGCGGACATTTCAAGTTGTTCGGCCAGTTAAAATGATCATTCTAAACTGATCATTGGTGCTCCTTGAGTAAAGGACTATAAAGGAAGAATAATGCATGGCATCACGTAGTTTGGGATAAATTGGATTATATGGTGGGTTTTTCATAGCTCTTATACGCTCGAATATTGTCACAATATACAAATTGAGCTAACTTAAGGTGGGCGTTTGATTTGTGTCATTCTGAACTCTAAATCAAACGTTATGGTCAATTTAGTGCGGAAATGTCAAGTAGATCAACTAGTTAAAATGATCATTCTAAACTAATCATTGGTGCTCCTTGAGTAAAAGCTTTGAAATGAAACATAATCCATGGCATCACACAGTTTGGGATAGAATGGATTACTTGCAAGCTTTGTCATTACTATTTTGGTCTTAAATTTTCTCAGATTAAAGAAAATGGAGCTAGCTTAACGTGGGCGTTGGATTCGTATCATTTTTGGACATCTCAAGTTGATCGGCCAGTTAAAATGATCATTTTTACCTGATCATTGGTTCTCCTTGAGTAAAAGCTTATAAATAAAGCATAATGCATGGTATCACACACTTTGGGATACATGGGATTACTTGGAAGCATTGTCGTAGCTCTTTTAGTCTCACATGTTGTCATAGCATAGAAAATTGAGCTAGCTTAACGTAGGTATCTGATTCGTGTCATTATGAACTCTAAATAAAAAGTTACAGACAATATAGTATGGACATGTCAAGTTGATCAGCCAATTAAAATAATCATTCTATACTGATCATTGGTGCTACTTTAGTAAGGGCTTATAAATGAAGCATAATACATGGCATCACACAGCTTGGGATATATTGGATTACTTGGAGGCTTTTTGTAGCTCTATCAATCCAAAATGTTGTCACAATATGGAAAATGAGCTAACATACGTGGGCGTTGGACTAATGTCATTTTGAGTTCCAAATCAAAAGTTAAAAATGATTTAGTGCGGATATGTCTAATATATCAGCTAGTTAAAATGATCATTCTAAACTGATCATTGGTGCTCCTTCAATAAAGGCTTATAATATAAGCATAATGCATGGCATCACGCTGATTGCGATAGATTGGATTACTTGGAGACTTTTTCGTAACTATTTTGGTGTTAAATTTTTTCACAATATAGAAAATCGAGGAAGCTTATCTTGGGCATTCGATATGTGTCATTTTGAACCCTAAATCAAAAGTGACAGACGATTTAGTGCAGGCATGTCAAGTTCATCTACCAATTAAAATTATCATTCTAAATTGATCATTGGTGTCCTTGATTAAAGGCTTATAAATGAAGCTTAATGCATGGCGTCACGCAGTTTTGGAAACAATGGATTACTTGGAGGCTTTGTCGTAGCTCTTTCAGTCTCAAATGTTGTCACAATATGGAAAATTGAGCAAGCTTAACGTTGGTGTTAGATTCATGTCATTTTGAGCTCTAAATAAAAAGCTAAAGTCGATTTAGTGCAGACATGTCAAGTTGATCAGCTAGTTAAAATGATCATTCTAAACTGATCATTGGTGCTCATTAAGTAAGGGCATATAAATGAAGCATAATGTATAACATCACAGTTTGGGATAGATTGAATTAGTTGGAGGCTTTGTCGTAGCTATTTTGATCTTCAATTTTGTCACAATAAATAAAATTAAGCTAGGTTAACGTGTGTGTTGGAGTCGTGTTATTTTGAACTCTAAATCCAAAGTTACAGACGATTTAGTATGGACCTATCAAGTTCATCTGCCAGTTAAAATGATCATTGCTGCTCCTTGATTAAAGGCTTATAAATAAAGCATAATGCATGGCAACACGCAAATTGGGATACATTGGAATATTTGGAGGCTTTGTCTTAGCTATTTAAGTCTCAAATATTTTCATAATATAGAAAATTAAGCTAGCTTAATGTGGGGCTTAGAATCATGTCATTTGAGCTCAATATAAAAAGTTAAAGTCGAATTAGTGCGGACTTGCCAAGTTGATCAGCTAGTTAAAATAAGCATTTTAATATGATCATTAGTGCTCCTTGAGTAAAGGCTAAAATGTGATGCATAATGCATGGGATAACACAGTTTGGGATATATTAGATTATCTGGAGGCTTTTTCGTTGGTGTTTGGGTTTTAAATTAGGTCACAATATACAAAATTGAGCTAGATTAGCGTTGGTGTTGGATTTGTGTCATTCTGAACTCGAAATCAAAAGTTACGGATAATATAGTGCGAACATGTTAAGTATATCGGCCGGTTAAAATGATCATTCTAAACTAATCATTGCTGTTTCTTTTGTAAAGGCTTATAAATGAAGCATAATGCATGGTATCACGTAGATAGGGATACATTGGATTACTTGGAGGCTTAGTCGTAGCTCTTTCAGTATCAAATGTTGTCACAATATGGAAAATTGAGTTAGCTTAATGTGGCATTGGATTCATGTCATTATGAACTCTAAATCAAAAGTTATAGACAATTTAGTGTGGATATGTCAAGTTGATCGAACAGTTAAAATGATCATTCTAAACTGATCATTGGTTCTCCTTGAGTAAAGGCCAAGAAATTAAGCATAATGCATGGCATCACGCAATCTATGATACATGGGATTACTTGGAGGCTTTTTCATACCTATATGGTTCTTAAATCGTGTCCCAATATAGAAAATTGAGCTAACTTAACGTGGGCATTGGATTCATGTCATTTCGAATTCTAAATTAAAAATTACGTACGATTTAGTGCAGACATGTCAAGGTTATCGGCCAGTTAAAATGATCATTCTAAACTGATCATTGGTGCTCCTTAAGTAAAGGCTTACAAATGAATCACAATGCATGGCATCACACAGTTTGGGATACATTGGATAACTTGGAGGCTTTGTTTTAGCTCTTTCAGCCTCAAATGTTCTCACAATACGGAAAATTCAATTACCTTAACGTGGTCGTTGACTCATGTCATTTTTAGCTCCAAATCAAAAGTTAAAGACAATTTAGTACGGACATGTAAGTTGATCAGCCAGTTAAAATGATCATTCTAAACTCATAATTGGTGCTACTTGATGTAAGAAGTATAATGCATGACACCAAGTAGTTTGTGATACATTGGATTACTTTGAGGCTTTTTCGTAGCTCTTTAAGTCTCAAATGCTGTCAAAATATGGAAAATTGAGCTAGTGTAACGTGGGCGTTGGACTCATGTCAATTTGAGCTTTAAATCAAAAGTAACAGATGATTTATTGCGGACATGTCAGGTTGATAGGCTAGTTCAAATGATCATTCTAAACTGATCATTGGTGCTCCTTGAGTAAGGCTTATAAATGAAGTATAACACATGGCATCACGCATTTTGGGTTGCACTATATTACTTGGAGAATTTATCGTAGCTCTTTCAGTCTCAAATGATGTCACAATACGGAAAATTCAGCTAGCTTAATTTGGGCATTGGATTCATGTCATTTTGAACTGTAAATCAAATGTATATAGGATTTAGTGTGGACATGTCATGTTTATCAGCCAGTTAAAATGATCATTCTAAACTGATCATTGGTGCTTCTTCAGTAAAGCCTTATAAATGAAGCATAATGCATGGCATCATGCAGTTTGAGATATATTGGATTAGTTGGAGGCTTTTTCGTAGCTCTTTCAGTCTTAAAGTGTTGTCACTATATGGAAAATTCAGCTAGCTTAACGTGGGAGTTGGACTCATGTCATTTTGAGCTCTAAATCAAAAATTTAAAAACAGTACGGAATGTAAGTTGATCAGCCAGTTAAAATGATAATTTTAAACTAATCATTGGTGCTCCTTGATTAAAGGCCAATAAATGAAGCATAATGCATATATGCCATGACGCAGCCTGTGATAGACTGGATTACTTGGAGGCTTTGTCAGACCTATATTGTTCTTAAATTTTGTCACAGTAGAGAAAATTGAGCTAACTTAATGTCCGCGTTGGATTCGTGCCATTTTAAATTCTCAATCAAAAGTTACGGACGATTTAGTGCAGACATGTCAAGGTGATCGGCCTGTAAAAAATCATTCTAAACTTATCATTAGTGCTCAGGCTTATAAATGAAGCATAATGCATTGCATCACGCAGTTTGGGATACATAGGATAATTTGGAGGCTTTGTCGTAGCTCTTTTAGTCTCAATTGTTGTCACAATATAGAAACAATAAGCTAGCTTATCGTGGGCATTGGATTCGTGTCATCCTGAACTTTAAAAGTTATGGACGATTTAGTGCGGAAATGTCAAGTTGATCGACGAGTTAAATTGATCATTCTAATCTGATCATTGGTGCTCCCCTTGAGTAACGACTTATAAATGAAGCATACTGCATGACTTCACACAGTTTGGGATAGATTGGATTACTTTGAGGCTTTATCGTAGCTATTTTGGTTTAATTTTTCACAATATGGACAATTAAGCTAGTGTAACGTGGGCGTTTGATTCGTGTCATTTTCAACTCTAAATCATAAGTTACAGACGATTTAGTGTGGACATGTCAAGTTGATCGGCTAGTAAAAATGATCATTTTAAACTGATCATTGGTGCTCCTTGAGTAAAGGCTTATAAATGAAGCATAATGCATGGCATCATGAAGTTTGGAATACATTGGATTACTTGGAGCCTTTGTTGTAGGTCTCAAATGTTGGCAAAATATGGAAATCTGAACTAGCTTTTATGGTTTGGATAGTTTGGGATACATTGGATTAATTGGAGGCTTTGTTCTAGATCTTCCAGTCATGATATAGAAAATTGAGCTAGCTTAATGTGGGTGTTTGATTGGTGTCATTCTGAACTCTAAATCAAAGTTATAGATGATTTAGTGCGGGTATGTCAAGGTTATTAGGCAGTTAAAAAGGATCATTCTAAACTGATCATTAGTGTTCCTTGAGTAAAGGCTTATGCTTTATGGCATCACGCAGTTTGGGATACATTGGGTTACTTGGAAGCTTTTTCCTTGCTCTTTCAGTCTCAAATGTTGTCACAATATGGAAAATTGAGCTAGCTTAACGTGGGCGTTGGATTCGTGTCATTCTGAACTCTGAATCAAATGTTACGCACAATTTAGTGCGGACATGTCAAGTTGATCGGCCTGTTAAAATGATCATTCTAACATGATTGTTGGTGCTACTTCGGCAAAGGCATATAAATGAAGAGTAACGCATGGCACCACGAAGTTTGGGATACATTGGATTACTTGGAGACTTTGTTGTAGCCCGTTCAGTCTCAAATGTTGTCACTATATGGAAAATTTATCTAGCTTAACGTGGGCGTTGGACTCATGTCATTTTGAGCTCTAAATCAAATTTAAGGTCATTTAGTGCGGTCCTGTCGAGTTGATCAGCTAGTTAAAATGATCATACTAAACTAATCATTGGTGCTTCTTGCGTAAGGGCTCATAAATGAAGCATAATGCATGGCATCACGCAGTTTGGGGATATATTGGATTACATAGAGGCTTTGTCGTAGCTCATTTAGTCTCAAATATTATCACAATATAGAAAATTGAGATAGCTTAACGTGGGCATTGAATTCTTGTCATTTTGAACACTAAAACAAAAGTTACGGATAAGTTAGTGCAAACATGATCATTCTAAAATGATCATTGGTCGTGCTTGAGTAAAAGCTTATAAATGAAGCATAATGCGTGGCATCACACAATTTGGGATACATTGGATTAATTGGAGGCTTTGTCGGTGCTCTTTCAGACTCAAATGTTGTCACAATATAGAAAATTGTGCTAGATTAACGTGGGCATTGGATTCGTGTCATTCTAAACTCTAAATCAAAAGTTATAGACAATTTAGTGCGGACTTGTCATGTTGATCGGCCAGTTAAAATGATCATTCTAAACTGATCATTGGTGCTCCTTGAGTAAAGGGTTCTAAACAAAGCATAATGCATGGCATCACGCAGTTTGGGATACATTGGTTTACTTGAAGGATTTTTCGTAGCTCTTTCAGTCTCAAATGTTCTCACAATATGGAAAACTGAGCTAGCTTAACGTAGGCGTTGGATTCGTGTCAATGTAAACTCTAAATAAAAAGTTACGAACGATTTAGTGCGGATATGTCAAGTTGATCGGCCAGTTAAAATGATCATTTCAAACTGATCGATGGTGCTACTTAGGTAAAGTGATACAAGCCTTGATTCAAGGATGTATGCGCGTGGGGCTGTTTGTAGAAGATTAGGTGAGAAACTCAACCTTAGGCTTCTGGATAGGGGTTTTCTGGTTGGTAAACGGTGGAAGGGTGAAGTGAACCACACGAGGGGTGATGAACCTCGTGATAAATCACAAACTTAGAGCTAGGAGGGCTGGTCTCAACTAGGTTCTAAGCACACAAGTCTCTCTTGAGAGAAAGCTCGTAGGGAAAAAGTTCTACTTTATTAATAATCAAAAAGGTTGTCGAACTACAATGCTGGAAGGAGCCTTATTAATATGCTCGACAGCTTGACCTACTAGGGTCGACTCAAATAAGAAAAAGGAAAGTTTACAAAAGTGCACAAAAGGAAAAAATACAAAAGTGTATAACCGAAAAAGGACCTATTCCTAAAATGTTCTTGACTCAAAATGTAAAGCAACTAGATCCTACCCTGCAAAACAGAAAGAGGCATATATTCGAATGTAAACTTACCTTAACTCACCTCACGGCCAAGAAATGGAAGGTGGCCGTCCTTGTGGCATGCACGCGCCTTGCTCCTAGTCTTCGACTTGGAGTAGGGTTAAATATCTTTGGGCCCTGACCTCTCTTGCCACTAAAGCCCAAGTCTCTGATGTTCCTTGTGTTGTTGAGAAGCCTTTGGACTCTAAATTGCTTTTCTGGCCCATTGTCCTTAGCTGCTCTTCCTCTAGAAGCTTGTCGACCCATAAGCTGAATTTGTGGAAGAGTGCTCTTGATCTGCTTCTTGTCATTGCTCCTGAAGGTACCACTGGTGTAGATACTTCCTCTAAGTGCATGTCCTGGAGCTGGTAGCTCATTTGGTCCGAGTCCTCTTGTGTAGAAGTGGAAGTGCGCGTGTACTCGGCTGGATCGCCTGTACCGGCTGGACTGTGCGCGGTACTGGCCAGAATGACTTCAGGACCGGCCAAGTTGATCCCGGAGTCGGCGGTGTCATCAGGGGGACCGGCGGTATCATTCACGTCCCCACCAAGTGTGCCGGAAGCTTGGGCCTCTCCACCGGCGATGTTGACCGGTCTGGTCCTATAGGTCGAGGGTCTGGCGGTACTGTATGGTCCGGCAGGCGCGCCAGATGGTCCTGCTGTCTCGGGCAAGCTTCCTGGTCGGCCAGTCTGGTCTCCTGGCTGGATGTACGACCTGATGTCCTCATCATTCCCTCCCTCTTCAGTAGGTTTTGTCCTCAAAACTGGATCATCTGCATGGAAAGGGGCCAAGTCAGTAACATTGAACGTATTGGACACATTAAACTCATCTGGCAGCTCGATCCGGTAGGCGTTGTTGTTGATCCTCTCGAGCACTCTGAATGGTCCATCTCCTCTTGGTGCTAGCTTGGAACTCCTTAGGTTTGGGAACCTCTCCTGCCGTAGGTGTAGCACTGCTCCTATGCCTATTCCAGAGGCATCACACTCCACTTCAAACGCCTTGTTGAAGTCGGGCAGGACTAGCACTGGTGCATGTGTAAGGCTGTCCTTCAAGGCCTGGAATGCCTTCTCCTGAGCTTCTCTCCAGCTGAATCCCACGTTCTTCTTCACTACTGCCATCAATGGTGAGGCAATACTGCTGAAGTTGGGCACGAATCTCCTATAGTAGCTGGCCAGTCCGTGGAAGCTCCTTACTTGGCTGATGTTGCCTGGTGTTGGCCATTCTTGTATGGCTTGAATCTTCTCTTCATCAACCTGTAGGCCCTGTGAACTTACAACAAAACCTAAAAAGACAAGCTTATCAGTACAAAAGATGCACTTCTTGAGATTGGCATAAAGCTCTTCTTGTCAAAGGGTTTTAAGTACCATCTCAAGATGTGTGAGGTGTTCCCGTAGGCACTTACTATAAACCAAAATGTCATCAAAGTAAACTACTACGAACTTACTGATGTACGCCCTAAGAACTTGGTTCATAAGGCGCATGAAGGTGCTTGGGGCATTAGTCATGCCAAATGGCATGACTGTCCACTCGTAGAGCCCTTGCTTTGTCTTGAAAGCAGTCTTCCACTCATCACCTTCCTTCATTCTTACCTGGTGGTATCCACTTTTGAGGTCTATCTTGGAGAAGACTGTGGCTCCACTCAGCTCATCTAGCATGTCATCCAGTCGTGGTATTGGATGCCTATACTTGACTGTGATGTTGTTGATTGCTCGACAGTCCACGCACATGCGCCAAGTTCCATCCTTCTTGGGCACTAGTAGCACTGGTACAGCACATGGACTGAGGCTCTCTCGAACATATCCTTTCTCCAGGAGCTCCTTGACTTGCTTCTCAAGCTCCTTGGACTCCTCTGGACTCATCCGGTAGGCTGGCCGGTTGGGCAGGGATGCTCCGGGCACTAGATCAATCTGGTGTTCTATGCCACGTAAAGGAGGCAAGCCTGCTGGTATCTCCTCTGGAAATACATCCTGGAATTTGTTGAGGAGTGTTGCTACTTCATGAGGTAGCTCTACCTGTCCCTGTTCTATACTCAACACTTCCTTGAAAACCATTAGTGACATTAAGTCCTTCGAGGCTAAAGCTCTTCGGACATGACTAGGTCGAATAAGAAAGTTAGACTTGACAAGTTTCTTTTCCTTACTCATTTGGAGTTGTAGCTCATGTACTTGGGCAGGTGTAAGAGGAGCTAGGCTGACCTTTCTCTTGTCATGCACGAAGGTGTATAGATTGGTTCGGCCATCATGCCTGGTCTCTTTGTCAAACTGCCATGGTCTTCCTAGCAGAAGATGGCCAGCTTGTATGGGCACCACGTCGCACACGACTTGGTCTTGATACTTGCCCACACTGAATGGCACAGTGACTTGCTCATGAATCTTGAGCTCCACTTTGTCATCGAGCCATCTCAGTCTATATGGTCGAGGATGCCGTGTCCTCTCTAGACCTAGCTTATCAACCATATACGCACTCGCAACGTTAGTGCAAGAACCACCATCTTTGATGAGGTTACATACCTTTCCTTTGATGGTGCAACGGCTGTGGAAGATGTTCTCCCTTTGGATGGTCTCTGAAGGATCCACCATTGCACTGAGGATACGCCTAGTGACCAGCACTTCCCCCACATCAGGGTACTCAATGTCACCATATTCTCCTTCTGGCTCATTGTCCTCTTCATCTTGGGACTCATATTCTCCTGCCTCCGTAATCAGCATGACTCGGTTGTTTGGGCACTCCCTTGAGATGTGTCCACGTCCCCTACACTTGAAACAAGTTATGTCACGTAATCTTTGAGGGTTAGAAGACTTACCAGGCTCCCTCTGGTCACGGGTGGGTTCAGGAGGCTTGCTCTTGAACCTTGACTCGATCTCTACGCTTTTGCCTTTGTCCACGGTCTTAGGCATGTTGCTTGGTGCCCAAGGTGTCTTAGGCTTGCTGCGGATGTCTTGGCTCTTACGTTTGATGTGCTGCTCAGCTTGCACAGATAGGTGGAACAAGTCCTTGAAGTCATTGTAGATTTGTCTTTCCACCTTGCGGCTGATCCTTTCTTGGAGTCCATCCAAGAATTGTGCCATCAATGCTTCTTCATCATCATTGAGCTCCAATCTGTTCCTTAACTTCTCGAACTCTTCATAGTACTCCTCTACTGATCTGGTACCCTGCTTAAGAGTACGAAAACAACGTTGCAAATCTCTATGAAAGTAAGGTGGAACAAACCTTTGTCGCATGAGGTCTTTCATGTCGACCCATGAGTCGACTGGTCTCATTCTCTTCCTCCTTCTGTCAGATACCTCACGATCCCACCAGATGAGGGCATTGTCCGTGAGTTGTGCTACTGCCATTGAGACTCTCCTAGGTCCTGGTTGGTTGTAGTGATCAAAGATATGATCCATTCGCTTCTCCCAATCTAGGTAAGCCTCGGGGCCTACTTTTCCTGCAAAACTTGGAGGAGTTAGTTTAACATCAGGATGAATTACCCGGTTGTAGGTGTGTTCATCTCCATCCTCATGACGTCTAGGAGGCATTCTTGTTCTCTGGTGAAGACCATATGGCTCAAAGCCATCATCTTCAGCCTCTGGTTGCCGTGGAGGTCCTCTCGGCCTATGGTGATAGTTATGAGGTTGTGTGTCCTCATCTCCATCTGGCTGGGGTTCCTCCTGTTCGTGCCGTGTCCTAAGGTGCTCAGGACCCTCAGGACGGTCTTGCTCAGCTCTCACGTGCCTTATGGCCTGGAATCTCACTGGTCTTTCCACGCGCTCCAACCTCTCGCCTATGGATGCGAGTTGTGTTTGGAGTGTGGTGAACATGGCCATCATGGCTTCGGCTGCTTCTCTATTCTCTTCTCCCATGGTGTGCTACAAAGAAAGAAGACAAGTTAGGATGCTCCTAAATTATTAGGAGGGTTTTCTTTTATAAGGATTGAAAAAAAATGCAAAAAGGAAGAAAATCTGAGAATTGGAAATTCAAAGATATGAAAATCTGAAAAAAAAGGAAACTTTCTTACAACTTGTGCTAGCTGTCCAATTCGAATTCTTTTAGTATCTTTTCTATTTTCTTTTTCTTTTCTTGTTAATTAAACTTAATAATAAAGGAAATATGATTTAAACAAAAGGAAAACGTGAATGGCAATGCAAAAGTGAACCTAAACCCTAGTGATACACATAGGAGGCTAGATGCACTCGGTTTGGAGTTTGATGTTATTTTTTTGATTTTTCTTGAATGCGACTTAAACTAATGCAAGAACACAAAACAAAACAAGCAAAAGGATAGAAACAACCTGGTTTAGGAGCTTTAAGCTCTGATACCAAAATGATACAAGCCTTGATTCAAGGATGTATGCGCGTGGGCTGTTTGTAGAAGATTAGGTGAGAAACTCAACCTTAGGCTTCTGGATAGGGGTTTTCTGGTTGGTAAACGGTGGAAGGGTGAAGTGAACCACACGAGGGGTGATGAACCTCGTGATAAATCACAAACTTAGAGCTAGGAGGGCTGGTCTCAACTAGGTTCTAAGCACACAAGTCTCTCTTGAGAGAAAGCTCGTAGGGAAAAAGTTCTACTTTATTAATAATCAAAAAGGTTGTCGAACTACAATGCTGGAAGGAGCCTTATTAATATGCTCGACAGCTTGACCTACTAGGGTCGACTCAAATAAGAAAAAGGAAAGTTTACAAAAGTGCACAAAAGGAAAAAATACAAAAGTGTATAACCGAAAAAGGACCTATTCCTAAAATGTTCTTGACTCAAAATGTAAAGCAACTAGATCCTACCCTGCAAAACAGAAAGAGGCATATATTCGAATGTAAACTTACCTTAACTCACCTCACGGCCAAGAAATGGAAGGTGGCCGTCCTTGTGGCATGCACGCGCCTTGCTCCTAGTCTTCGACTTGGAGTAGGGTTAAATATCTTTGGGCCCTGACCTCTCTTGCCACTAAAGCCCAAGTCTCTGATGTTCCTTGTGTTGTTGAGAAGCCTTTGGACTCTAAATTGCTTTTCTGGCCCATTGTCCTTAGCTGCTCTTCCTCTAGAAGCTTGTCGACCCATAAGCTGAATTTGTGGAAGAGTGCTCTTGATCTGCTTCTTGTCATTGCTCCTGAAGGTACCACTGGTGTAGATACTTCCTCTAAGTGCATGTCCTGGAGCTGGTAGCTCATTTGGTCCGAGTCCTCTTGTGTAGAAGTGGAAGTGCGCGTGTACTCGGCTGGATCCCTTGTACCGGCTGGATTGTGCGCGGTACTGGCCGGAATGACTTCAGGACCGGCCAAGTTGATCCCGGAGTCGGCGGTGTCATCAGGGGGACCGGCGGTGTCATTCACGTCCCCACCAAGTGTGCCGGAAGCTTGGGCCTCTCCACCGGCGATGTTGACCGGTCTGGTCCTATAGGTCGAGGGTCCGGCGGTACTGTATGGTCCGGCAGGCGCGCCAGATGGTCCTGCTGTCTCGGGCAAGCTTCCTGGTCGGCCAGTCTGGTCTCCTGGCTGGATGTACGACCTGATGTCCTCATCATAAAGGCTCATAAATGAAGAGTAACGCATGGCATCACAAAGTTTAGGATACATTGGATTACTTGGAGGCTTTTTCGTAGCTCTTTCAGTCTCAAATGTTGTCACAATATGGAAAACTGAGCTGGCTAAACATGGAAGTTGGATTCATATAATTCTAAACTCTAAATCAAAAGTTACAGATGATTTAGTGCGAACATGTCAAGTTGATCAGCCAGTTAAAATGATCATTCTAAACTGATGATTGGTGCTTCTTAAGTAAAGGCATATAAATAAATCATAATGCATTGCAACACACAGTTTGGGATAGATTGGATTATTTGGAGGCTTTGTCGTAGCTCTTTCAGTGTAAAATGTTGTCATAATATGGAAAATTGAGCTAGCTTTACGTGTGTGTTGGACTCATGTCATTTTGAGCTCTAAATCAAAAGGTAAAGATGATTTAGTGTGGAAATATCAAAATGATCAGATAGTTAAAACGATCATTTTAGACTTATCATGGGTGCTCCCTGAGTAAAGGGTTATAAATGAAGCATAATGGATGACATCACGCAGTTTGGGATACATTGGATTACTTGTAGGCTCTTTCGTAGCTCTTTTAGTCTCAAATGTTGTCACAATATAGAAAATTGCACTAACTTAATGTGGGCATTGGATTCATTTCATTCTAAACTCTAAATCAAAAGATACAGACAATTTAGTGCGTACATGTCAAGTTGATTGGCCAATTAAAATGATCATGCTAAACAGATCATTAGTGCTTCTTCAGTAAAAGCTTATAAATGAAGCATAATGCATGGCATCATACAGTTTGGGATACATTGGATTACATGAAGGCTTTGTCGTCGCTCTTTCAGTCTCAAATGTTATCACAATATCGAAAATTGAGGTAGTTTAACGTGGGCGTTGGATTCGTGTCATTCTGAGCTCTAAATCAAAAGTTATATACGATTTAGTGCAGATAAGTCTAGTTGATCGGCCAGTTAAAATGATCATTCTAAATAGTGCTCCTTGAGTAGAGGCTTATAAATGAAGCATAATGCATTGCATCACGTAATATGGGATATATTGGATTAGTTGGAGGCTTTTTCGTAGCTCTTTCAGTCTCATATGTTGTCAGAATCAGGAAAATTTAGCTAGCTTAACGTGGGTGTTGGATTTGTGTCATTCTGAACTATAAATCAAAAGTTACGTACGATTTAGTGGGGACATATCAAGTTGATCGGCCAGTTAAGATGATCATTTTAAACTGATCATCGGTGCTCCTTGAGTAAAGGCTTAGCTGAAGCTTAATGCATGACATCAAGCAGTTTGGGATACATTGGATTACTTGGATGCTTTGTCGTATCTCTTTCAGTCTCAAATGTCGCACAATATAGAAAATTGAACTAGCTAATGCGGGCATTGTATTCGTGTCATTCTGAACTCTAAATCAAAAGTTATGACCAATTTAGTGTGGACATGTCAAGTTGATTGGCGTATTAAAATGATCATTCTAAACTGATCATTGGTGCTCCTTGAGTAAATGCTTATAAATAAAATAAAATGCATAACATCACACAGTTTAGGATATATTGGATTACTTGGAGGCTTTTTCGTTGTTCTTTCAATCTCAAATGTTGTCACAATATGGAAAATTTAGCTAACTTAACGTGGGTGTTGGATTCCGGTCATTCTGAACTCTAAATCAAACGTTACAAACTATTAAGTGCGGGTATGTCAAGTTGATCAGCCAGTTAAAATGATCATTCTAAACTAGTCATTGGTGCTCCTTAAGTAAATGCTTATAAACAAAGCATAATGCATGACATCACACAATATGGATACATTGGATTACTCGTAGGCTTTGTCATAGCTATTTCGGATTTTAATTTTTTTTCACAACTTAAAAATTGAGATAGCTTAACGTGGGCACTATATTTGGGTTATTTGGAACTATAAATCAAAAATTATGAACGATTTAGTGCGGACATGACAAGTTTATCGGCCACTGATCATTGGTGCTCCTTGAGTAAAAGGTTATAAACGAAGCATTAATGATGGCATCATGCAGTTTGGGATACATTGGATTATTTGGAGGCTTTGTCGTAGCCCTTTTAGTCTCAAATATTGTCAAAATATAGAAAATTGAGCTAGCTTACATGGGTATTAGATTCGTGTCATTCTAAACTGTAAACAAATTTTATAGACGATTTATTGCGGACATGTCAAGTTGATCGGCCAGTTAAAACAATCATTCTAAATTAATCATTGGTGCTCCTTGACTAATGGCTTACAAATGAAGCATAATGCATGGCATCATGCAGTTTGAAATACATTGGAATAATTGGAGGCTTTGTTGTAGCTCTTTCCATCTAAAATATCGGCATGCTATTTGGAATTGAGGTAGCTTAACGTGGGCGTTGGATTCGTGTCATTCTGAACTCTAAATCAAAATTTACGGGCGATTTAGTGCAGTTATGTAAAAGTTAATCGGCCAGTTAAAATGATTATTCTAAACTGATCATTGGTGCACCTTGAGTAAAGGATTAGAAATGAAGCATAATACATGGCATCATGCAGTTTGCGATACATTGGATTACTAGAGGCTTTGTCGTAGCTTTTTAAGTCTCAAATATTGTCACAATATAGAAAATTGAGCAAACTTAACGTGGGCGTTGGATTCGTGTATTTTTGAACTCTAAATCAAAAGTTACGGATGTTTCGGTGCGAACATGTCAAGTTTATCGGCCAGTTAAAATAATCATTCTAAACTGATCATTGGTGCTCCTTAAGTAAAGGCTTATAAATGAAGCATAATGCATGGCATCACGTAGTTTGATATAGATTTGATTACTTCGAAGCTTTGTTGTAGCTATTTCGGATTTTAATTTTTTCACAATCTTAAAAATTGAGATAGCTTAACATGTGCATTGTATTTGGGTTATTTTGAACTCTAAATCAAAAATTACGGACGATTTAGTGCGGATATGACAAGTTGATCGGCCACTAATCAATGCTGCCCCTTTAGTCAAGGGTAATAAATAAAGCATTATGGATGGCATCATACAGTTTGGGATACATTGGATTATTTGGAGGCTTTTTGTAGCCCTTTTAATCTCAAATATTGTCAAAATATAGAAAATTCAGCTAGCTTACATGGGCATTAGATTCGTGTCATTCTGAACTGTGAATCAAAATTTACAAACGATTTAGTGCGAACATGTCAAGTTAATCGGCCAGTTAAAATGATCATTCTAAATTGATTATTGGTGCTCCTTGACTAAAGGCTTACAAATGAAGCATAAGACATGGCATCATGCAGTTAGGAATACGTTGGATTACTTGGAGGCTTTGTCGTAGCTCTTTCACTCTCAAATGTTGTCACACTATTGGAAATTGAGCTAGCTTAATGTGGGCTTGGATTCATGTAATTCTGAATTCTAAATCAAAAGTTACGGGCGATTTAAGGCATATATATAAAGTTGATCGGCCAGTTAAAATGATTATTCTTAACTGATCATTGGTACTCCATGAATAAATCAAAAATTACTCAAGGATTATTAATAAAGCATAATGCATAGCATCACACAGTTTGGGATACATTAGATTAGTTGGAGGCTTTTGCTTAGGTCTTTTAGTCTCAAATGCTGTAACAATATAAAAAATTGAGCTAGCTTCACGTGGGCGTTGGATTCGTGTCATTTTGAGCTCTAAATCAAAAGTTAAAAACAATTTAGTGCTGACATGTGAAGTTGGTCAGCTAATTAAAATGATCATTCTAAACTGATCATTGCTACTCCATGTGTAAAGGCTAATAAATAAAACATAATACATGACATCACGCAGTTTAGGATAGATTAGATGTCTTAGAGGCTTTGTTGTAGCTATTTTGGTCTTAAATTTTGTAACAATATATAAATTCAGCTAGCTTAACGTAGGCGTTGGATTCATGTCATTTTCAACTATAAATCAAAAGTTATGAACGATTTAGTGTGGACATGTCAAGTAGATCGGACAGTTAAAATGATTATTCTAAACCGATCATTGGTGCACTTTTAGTAAAGGCTTATAAATGAGGTATAATGCATGGCATCACACACTTTGGCATACAGCGGATTACTTAGAGGCTTTATCGTAATCTCAAATGTTGTCACAATATGGAAAAATTATCTAGCTTAACGTGGCGTTGGATTTGTGTTATTCTAAACTCTAAATGAAAACTTACGGACGATTTATTGTGGACAAGTCAAGTTGATCGGCCAGTTAAAATGATCATTCTAAATTGATCATTGGTGCTCCTTCAGTAAAGGCTTATAAATGAAGGATAATGCATCACATCACGTAGTTTGGAATACATTGGATTACTTGGAGGTTTTTTCGTAGCTCTTTCAATCTCAAATGTAATCCCAATATGGAAAACTGAGCTAGCTTAACGAGGCGTTGGATTCGTGTCATTCGGAACTCTAAATCAAACGTTACAAACGATTTAGTGCGGATATGTCAAGTCGATTGGCCAGTTAAAATGATCATTCTAAATTGATCATTGGTGCTCCTTGAGTAAAAGCTTATCAATGAAGCATAATGCATCGCATCACGTAGTTTGGAATACGTTGGATTACTTGGAGGTTTTATCATACCGCTTTCAATCTCAAATGTTGTGACAATATGGAAAACTGAGATAGCTTAACGTGGCATTGGATTCGTGTCATTGGATTCGTGTCATTCTGAACTCCAAAAAAAATTACACACGATTTAGTGTGGACATATCAAGTTGATCGGCCAGTTAAAATGACCATTCTAAACTGATTATTGGTGCTCCTTGAGTAATGGTGTATAAATGAAGCATAATGCATAAAATCACGCAGTTTTGGATAGATTGGATTACTTGGAGATTTCGTCGTAGCTCTTTCAATCTCAAATGTAATCACAAAATAGAAGATTTAGCTAGCTTAACATGGGCTTTGGATTCGTGTCATCCTAAACTCTAAATCAAAAGTTATGAAATATTTTGTGCGGACATGTCAAGTTGATCGGCCAGTTAAAATCATCATTCTAAACTGATCATTCTAAACTGATCATTTGTGATCTTTAAGTAAAGGCTTATAAATGAATCATAATGCATGACATCACGCAGTTTGGAATACATTGGATTACTTGGAGGCTTTTTTCGTAACTCTTTCATTCTCAAATGTTGTCACAATATGGAAAATAGAGCTAGCTTAACAGAGCGTTGGACTCATGTCATTTTGAGCTCTAAATTAAAAGTTAAATATGATTTTGCAGACATGTAAAGTTGATCAGCTGGCAAAAATGATCGTTTGAAACTTATCATTGGTGCTGCTTGAGTAAAGACTTATAAATGAAGCATAATGCATGGCATCACACCTTTTGGAATAGATTGGAATACTTGGAGGCTTTCTCCTAGCTCTTTTAGTCTCAAATATTGTCAAAATATAGAAAATTGAGCTAGGTTAACGTGTGCATTGGTTCATATCATTTTGAACTCCAAATCAAAAGTTACTGACGAATTAGTGCATACATGTCAGATTGATCGACCAGTTAAAGTGATCATTCTAAATTGTTCACTGGTGCTCCTTAAATGAAGGCTTATAAATGAAACATAATGCATGACATCACACAGTTTGGGATACGTTGGATTGCTATGAGGCTTTTTTGTAACTGTTTAAGTCTTTAATTTTTTCCCCAATATGGAAAATTGGGCTAGTTTAACGTGGGCGTTGGACTCATGTCATTTTGAGCTCAAAATCAAAAGCTAAAGATGAATTAGTGCGGACATGTAAAGTCGATCAGCTAGTAAAAATGATCATTCTAAACTTATCATTGGAGCTCCTTGAGTAAAGGCTTATATATGAAGCATAATGCATGGCATCACACAGTTTGGAATAGATTGTATTAATTGGAGGCTTTCTCATAGCTATTTCGGTCTTAAATTTTGTCACAATATAGAATATTGAGCTACCATAACGTAGGTGTTGGATTTGTGTCATTTTGAAATCCAAATCAAAAGTTATGAATGATTTAGTGTGTACCTGTCAAGTTGATCGGCTAGTTAAAATGATCATACTAAACTGATCATTGGTGATGCTTGAGTAAAGGCTTATAAATGAAACATAATGCATGACATCACGCAATCTCGGATACATTAGATTACTTGGAGGCTTTGTCGTAGCTCTTTCAGTCTCAAATGTCGCACAATATCGAAAATTGAACTAGCTTAATGTGGGCGTTGAATTCGTGTCATTCTGAACTCTAAATCAAAATGTTACGACCAATTTATTTTGGACATGTCAAATTGATCGACCTATTAAAATGATCATTCTAAACAGATCATTTGTACTGCTTGAGTAATGGCTTATGAATGAAGTATAATTGGATTACTTAGAGGCTTTTTCGTAGTTATTTCAATATCAAATGTTGTCACAATATGGAAAATGGAGTTAGCTTAATGTGGGAATTGTATTCGTGTTATTCTAAACTCTAAATCAAACGTTACGGAGGATTTTTTGCGGACATGATAATTTGATAAACCAGTTAAAATGTTCATTCTAAACTAATAACTGGTGCTCTTTGAGTAAAGCCTTATAAATGAAGCATAATGCATGGCACCAAGCAGTTTGGGATAAATTGGATACTTGGAGGATTTGCCAAAGCTCTTTTAGTCTCAAATGTTGTCACAACATAGAAATTTGAGCTAGGTTAATGTGGGCATTGGTTCGTATCATTTTGAACTCTAAATCAAAAGTTAGTGACGATTTAGTGCGGACATGTCAAGTTGATCAATCAGTTAAATTGGTCATTCTGAGCTGATCAATTGTACTCCTTTAGTAAAGGCTTATAAATAAAGTATAATAGATGACATCATGGAGTTTGGGATACAATGGATTAATTGGAACCTTTTTCGTAGTTCTTTCAATCTCAAATGTTGTCACAATATAGAAAATTTAGCTAGATTAACGTGGGCGATGGATTACTGTCATTCCGAACTCTGAATCAAACGATACGGATGATTTAGTGCAGGCATGTCAAGTTGATCGGCTAGTTAAAATGATCATTCTAAATTGTTCATTGGTGTTCCTTAATTAAAGGCTTATAAATGAAGCATAATGAAATCTCGCAGTTTGGAATACATTGGATTACTTGGAGGATTTTTCCTAACTCTTTCTGTCTCAAATTTTGTTACAATATAGAAAATTGAGCTAGTTTACCATGGGTGTTGGACTCATGTCATTTTGAGCTATAAATCAAAAGTTAAAGAAGATTTAGTGCGGACATGTAAAGTAGATCAGCTAGTAAAAATGATCATTCTAAACTTATCATTGGTGCTCCTTGAGTAAAGGCTTATAAATGAAGCATAATTCATGGCATCACGAATTTTGGGATGGATTGGATTACTTGGAAGCTTCTCATGGCTATTTCGGTCTTAAATTTTGTCATAAAATACAAAATTATGCTAGCTTAACGTAGTTGTTGGATTTGTGTCATTTTGAACTCCAAATCAAAAGTTACAGATGATTTAGTGCCAACATGTCAAGTTTATCAGCCAGTTAATATGATCATTCTAAACTAATCATTAGTGCTCCGTGAGTAAAGGCTTACAAATGAATCATAATAAATGACATCACGCAGTTTGGGATACATTGGATTACTTGGAGGCTTTTTCGTAACTTATTCAGTCTCAAATTTAGCACAATATAGAAAATTGAACTATCTTAACATGGGCATTGGATTCGTGTCATTCTAAACTCTATATCAAAAGTTATAGACGATTTAGTGAGGACATGTCAAGTTGATTGGCCAGTTAAAATGATCATTCAAAACTGATCATTAGTGGTCCTTGAGTAAAGACTTACAAATGAAGCATAATGCATGGCATGGAGTTGTTTGGGATACATTAGATTACCTCGAGGTTTTTTGTAGCTCTTTTAGTTTCAAATCTTGTAACGATATAGAAAATTGAGCTACCTTAACGTGGGTGTTGGATTCGTGTCATTCTGAACTCTAAATCAAAAGTCACGGACGATTTAGTGCGGACATGTCAAGTTGACCGGCCAGTTAAAATGATCATTCTAAACTTATCATTGGTGGTCCTTCAGTAAAGGCTTATAAATGAAGCATAATGCATGGCATCACGTAGTTTGGGATACATTGGATTACTGGAGGCTTTTTCGTAACTCTTTTAGTCTCAAATGTTGTCACAATATAGAAAATTGAGCTAGCTTAACATGGGCATTGGACTCATGTCATTTTGAGGTCTAAATAAAAAGTTACGAACGATTTAGTGCGGATATGTCAAGTTGATCGGGAAGTAAAAATGATCATTCTCAACTGATCATTGTTTCTCCTTGAGTAAAGGCTTATTCTAAACTGGTCATTGGTGCTTTCTGAAATAAATGAAATATAATGCATGGCATCACAATGTTTGGGATAAATTGGATTACTTGAGGCTCTGTCGTAACTCTTTCAGTATCAAATGGTTTCACAATATAAAAAATTGAGATAGCTTAACGTGGGCGTTGGATTTGTATCATTCTGAACTCTAAATCAAAAGTTACAGAAGATTTATTTCGGACTTATCAAGTTGATCGGCCAGTTAAAATTATCATTTTAAACTGATCATTGGTGCTCCTTTAGTAAAATCTTATAAATGAAGCATAATTCATGGCATCATGCAGTTTGGGATACATTTGATCACTAGGAGGCTTTGTTGTAGTTCTTTCAGTCTCAAATGTTGTCACAATATAGAAAATTGAGCCAGCTTAGCGTGGTGTTGGATTCGTGCCATACTGAACTCTAAATCAAAAGTTACAAACGATTTAGTGTGGACATGTCAAGTTGATCGGCCAGTTAAAATGATCATTCTAAACTCGTCATTAGTGCTACTTATGTAAAGGCTTACAAATGAACCATAATGCATGGCATCACGTTGTTTGGGATACCTTAGATTACCTCGAGGATATTTTGTACCTCTTTTAGTTTCAAAGGTTGCCACAATATAGAAAATTGAGTCAGTTTAACGTGGTCGTTGTATTCGTGTCATTATGAACTCTGAATCCAAAGTTATGGACGATTTAGTGCGGATATGTCAAGTTGATCGGCAAGTTAAAATGATAATTCTAAACTGATCATTGGTGCTCCGTAAGTAAAAGCTTATAAATGAAGCATAATGCATGGCACCACGAAGTTTGGGATACATTGGATTACTTGAAGGCTTTGTTGTAGCTCGTTCAGTCTCAAATGTTGTCACTATATTGTAAATTTATCTAGCTTAACGTGGGCGTTGGACTCATGTCATTTTGAGCTCTAAATCAAAAGTTAAAGGTCATTTAGTGCGGACATGTCAAGTTGATCGGCCAATTAAAATGATCATTCTAAACTTATTGTTGGTGCTACTTCGGTAAAGGCATTTAAATGAAGAGTAACACATTGCACCATGAAGATTGGGATACATTGGATTACTTGGAGGCTTTGTTGTAGCTTGTTCAGTCTCAAATGTTGTCAATATATGGAAAATTTATCTAGCTTAACGTGGGCGTTGGACTCATGCCATTTTGAGCTCTAAATCAAAAGTTAAAGGTCGTTTAGTGCGGCCATGTCGAGTTGATCAGTAAGTTAAAATGATCATACTAAACTAATCATTGGTGCTCCTTGCGTAAGGGCTCATAAATGAAGCATAATGCATGGCATCACGCAGTTTAGGGATATATTGGATTACTTGGAGGCTTTGTCGTAGCTCATTTAGTCTCAAATG
The DNA here is from genome assembly GCA_018901935.1 of Pugionium cornutum. Taxonomy (NCBI): domain Eukaryota; kingdom Viridiplantae; phylum Streptophyta; class Magnoliopsida; order Brassicales; family Brassicaceae; genus Pugionium; species Pugionium cornutum. The sequence continues at coordinate 2,109,487 of JAENJI010000012.1, read as the reverse complement.
TTGTTACAATATAGAAAATTAAGCTACCTTAACGTGGGCGATGGATTCGTGTCATTTTGAAATATAAATCAAAAGTTATGGACGATTTAGTGCGAACATGTCAAGTTGATCGGCTAGTTAAAATGATCATTCTAAACTGGTCATTGATGGTCCTTGATTAAAGTCTTAGAACTAAAGCATAATACATGACATCACGTTGTTTGGGATACATTAGATTACTTCAAGGCTTTTTTGTACCTCTTTCAGTCTCAAATGTTATCACAATATAGAAAATTGAGCTACCATAACGTGGGCGTTGGATTCGTGTCATTCTGAACTCTATATCAAAAGTTACGGACGATTTAGTGCAAACATGTCAAGTTGATTGGTCAGTTAAAATGATCATTTTAAACTGATCGTTGGTGCTTCTTGAGTAAAGGCTTACAAATGAAGCATAATGCATGGCATCACCTTGTTTGGGATACATTAGATTATTTGGAGGCCTTTTTAGCTCTTTTAGTCTCAAATGTTGTCACAATATAGAAAACTGTGCTATCTTAACGTGGGCGTTGGATTCGTGTCAATATGAACTCTAAATCAAACGTTACGGACGATTTACTGCGGACTTGTCAAGTTGATCGGCTAGTAAAAATTATCATTCTAAACTGATCGTTGGTGCTCCATGAGTAAAGTCTTAATAATGAAGCATAATGCATGGCATCGCGATGTCTGGGATACATTCGATTATTTGGAGGCTTTGTTGTTGCTCTTTCAATCTCAAAAGTTGTCACAATATAAAAAAATTGAGCTTGCTTAACATGGGTGTTACATTTGTGTCCTTCTGAACTCTAAATAAAAATTTATGAACTATTGTATGCGGCGGACATGCCAAGTTGATCGGCTAATTAAAATTATCATTCTAAACTGGTCATTGGTGCTCCTTAAGTATAGGCTTATACATGAAATATAATGCATGGCATCACACAGTTTAGGATACATTGGATTATTTGGAGGCTCTGTCGTAGCTATTTCGCTCTAAAATGTTGTCACAATATAGAAAATTGAGCTAGCCTAACGTGGACGGTTGATTCGTGTCATTCTGAACTCTAAATCAAAAGTTATGAACGATTTAGTGCAGACATATCATATTGATCGTGTAACACCCCCGATCCTCAATAACGATCAGTTGGGCGAGCTGTCCGGCAGTTGGACGAGCTGGCCAGTAGTTGGGCGAGCTGGCCGGCAGCTGGGCGAGCTGGCCGGCAGCTGGGCGAGCTGGGCGAGCTGGCTGGAAATTGGGTGAGCTGACTGGTAGTTCGACGAGCTGGTTGGTAGCTGGGCCAACTAGCCAGCTAGCACTGCCTCGGGCAGTTGGTGCTGAACCGGTACCACGACCAGGCGCAACGGTTCGACTAGGAATATTGATTGGCCGAGCAAAAAAAATGTTTGTTCGTGAAAATGGACCATGTGCCCTATATATATGAGTCTTAGGGTCGATACAAGGGATACGCTAATAGAAGATAATTCCTTGAATTTTCCTAAGTCAATACTCAAAAAATGTTAGACCGAGTGAAGTAGTGTTCGTGAACATTGGATCGGGAGGCCGACACAGATGGTACGCCATTAAGGGCTAAGTGTGGTCAAGGTTAGTAATTTCTTACCCTTCATGATTGGATTCCTCTTTGCCAGTGGTTTGGCGATCAAGGGAATCCAAGGGCCCTAGTTGGGTAAACTTGTCCGTGTGGCCGGGTGATGAAGACATCGGCACAACCCTCGACCAACTGCATGGCCTGCCCAGCCCAAAGAGCACAAAGTCGGTCAAATACGCGCAAAAGGATAAATGGGTGTATCTTGATGCATCCAAGCCTAACCAAGAAGCGGCCAGGCAAGACCAAACCTGGCCTATAACTCACAGAGGAAACGCGGCAACATGGAGCTCACCCGAAACCAGGCCAGATGAAGTCATGCACCATACATCAAGTTGGAGTTTTCGAGAGTTACCATATTTGGAACTTTTCTTATATGAAAGTCTCCAAACGTTTCCTTGGCAACCAGGAGACTTTTTGCTACTTGTAGGAGCTCCCTTAAGCACTTCTAGAAGTGCAAATATGCCTTGGACCAGGCGAGTCAATCCATGCCTTCAAATGAACCGATTAGAGCCGTTTATGGCAAATGGGATGGGTAGCTGGTTTAATCACTTGCAAACAAAAACATCGCGCCCATCAGATATTATTAAGGCCCTAAGAAAGCCCAAAATAAACCTACCATGCACCAGCAACCATAGGATCAGGCAAATCCCTTTCCTCCAAAACTTGCCATATATGGATCAAAGTGCACTTAATGTGTTCAGATTGAAATATCTCTATTCCTTGCAACTTTGGCACGTATTGAAGACTTTACAAAGCATCCAGGATGTACCTAGACACCTTACATTCACCCCAAAGCTCTCAAGATACAAGCATCTATACTTTCCTTACTGGCCAAACTAGATATTATTGGCCAACAACTATAAATTTTAAATGTATGATTTCCTTTTCTCTTTTTTAGAGTTTGGACCGTCGCTAGGAGCACTATATGAGCTCAGCACAACCTCATTGTAAAGATAGACCACCATTAAAATAAAAGTTTGAATACAAAATATTTTCTTCAAAGCTTGTCTTTGAACCTTGTTCTTGTTCTTTAGAAACTAAGTGTGTGATTCACTTCTTTTCTATTGAAGCCACGGTCAGGTTAGTTTGAAAGATTCAAACTACCTTGGTTCACCTTTGATCGTGCGATTCAATCAAAACCCCTCCTTTTAGTTTCTTTGCCCGCTTAAGCCAAGAGAGATTCTAGGCCTTGCGAGTCACGGCCGTACCGTTAGTGAGATTGATACGCAATCTTACATCATTTGGTATCAGAGCTAAAAGCTCCTATCCGAGGTTATGTTCATCCAACCTTTATCCTTTATATTTTATGCTTTTTTTGAATTTTAATTACATCTTATCAAAAAAAGACAAATAAAAAAAAGCTTTGTTCTTAATTCTTCATTTGCGTTTTTTTGTTGTTGTTGTTTATTCCCATTTAAATCTAAAACCCAAAAAAGAATTTGCATTTCATTTTTGATTAATTTGTCCAATTAAGAGAAAAAACCCCCAAAAATATAAATATCACTTCATTTTGTTATTTTCCAATTTAATTGGTAGTTAAGTTTTTTTGAAAAAAGAAGAAGAAAAGATTTAAATAATATTCCTATTATTTTCATCCTAATTTAATATCAAAACCAAAAATATATCGTCTTTTATTTTTTTTTTAAGTTAGTTGCCAAAAGTAACCAAAAAGACCATTAAAAATATTTTTTTGTGTTGATTTCCTTTGGGTACTACTTGTGTATTAATACCAAATATTCACTCAAGTCTAGTTTCCTTATTTGTGTATTTCGACTTAAATCTACCTTCTTCCTTTTGCAAGGTATAAATTTAAAATATGGAGTATTATGAGGAAGAAAGTCCTTACCAATTCATTGAAGAAAATTATTGTGATGAATGGCACCAAGACTTATCCTATGTAGATGATTCCTATGGATACGAGACATGCCATGAACACTATTCAGAATATGATTTTGACAACTATTCCACTGATAGAAGCTGACCAAAGCCAGAGCCACCAGACTACTATTCCACTGATAGAAGCTGACCAAAGACAATCACACCATTCCACTTCGTTGTGTCAAGCCGAGTCCCAACCTACACCACTCCAACTAGATCAAGAAATCGGACTAGTAAGGTATATAACTACAATTCCAAATCTCTTAACCTTTTCAGGGTATAAGAAGGACCCAAATGAATACCTCTGATGGGAAACCAACATGAAACAATGGCTGCGCTCAAACAACATCCCCAAAGAAGAGAAACTCTCATTTGCCGTTGATATGCTCGTTGGAGATGCCTACAATTGGTATTTGAAGGAAAATGCATGGACCTTCTACAACAAATCAGTCCTTGATTGAGGAGACCTTAAGGCACAAATGTATAGGGAGTTTGTGAAGAAGTACCAAACACGCAGAAACATCACCACACAACCTATGCACCCAACAACATCGAGAAGTGAGATGTCTACACCAAACATGCAGCCCTTTCATAAGCCCAAGCTTGCCTACTGCTCTAAGCATATAAACATGTTTTTAAACACCTTATAAGGACAAAAGATAGCTAAGCCGATGGTCAAACCAAAAATTGACCAGCAAGTTCAAAAGCCTCAAGCCATAGCACACATGAAACCATCAAAGCCATTGCTTGGAATACACGTCAAGAAAACGCCAGGTAAGTCATCTAACAATGTGAAAACATACGAAATTATATGCTATATATGTCAAGAAAGAGGACACTTTGCTAAAACATGCCCAACTAGACAACTAATAACAAGGTTACAAGTAGAACGCGAAAATGTTAAACCTAAAAGTGTTAAGGAAATAAAGGAGCTTCAATTTGAAATTTCCAGTACCAGCGTAACGCACTTGTCTTTGCCAAAGGTTTTTGAAACAGGTAAAATGAAGCAAGGATTCAACAAAGATCAAGAAGATCCACCTCATAGATTAAACAGATGTTCGCAATCAAGAAGAGACCATGGAAAACCCAACACCTTGGAGCCAAAGCAAAGCAACCAGCTGCAATTGAGGAGTAATTTCTTCCTTTCTTATCAGGGAGCAACTGCCAGATGCACCATGGCTACATCCGAACCATATAAGGGCCATGAACCGAGGTAATGCGCTAAACCCACAAGTAAATCAAGGTATTAACTTGCCTTCTCTATGTGCAGGCCAAACTGTTTTGAGGGCAAAACATTTCAAAAGGGGAGGGTATGATGAGGTTATCGGCACAACCCCCGGCCAACTACCCATCCTGGCCGGCCCAAGGAACACAAAGGCAGTCAAATACGCGCAAAATGATACGTAGTTGTATCTTCATGCATCCAAGCCTAACCAAGAAGCGGCCAGCCAAGACCAAACCTGGCCTATAACTCACAGAGGACATGCGGCGATATGGAGCTCACCCGAAAAAAGGCCAGATCAAGTCATGCACCATATATCAAGTTGGAGTTTCCGAGACTTATCATATTTGGAACTTTCCTTATATGAAAGTTTCCAAACATTTCCTTGGCGACCTGGAGACTTTTTGCTATTTCTAGGAGCTCCCTTAAGCACTTCTAGAAGTGAAAATACACCTTGGACCAGGCGAGTACATCCATGCCTTCAAATGAATCGATTGGAGCCATTTATGGCAAGTGAGATGGCCAACTGCACTACAAGAAAACATTAAATTCCCGATGGACAATTTTGTCGGCCATCCATCGGGAAGAGAAATTCCCGTCGACTTTCCGAAAAAAAGTGTCCATCGGGACTATTTTGTCGGAAATCAATTTCCATCAGAAACTGATCAGGAATCACCGACGGTTTGGCGATAAAGGTTACCGTCGGAAACTTCCGACGGATAGACGATGGATTCATGCCGTCGGCAAATACTGATAAATATTCGATGGATTTCTTCCGTCAAAAATTTCCGATGTATTTGCGATGGATTTTGTCTATCGGGTCATCGACGGTTTCTGATGACCATTACCATCGGGAATTAGAACGGATGGTGTATCCCGACGGGTGAAAACCGACATATTTCTGATGGAACTGTACGTCAGTAATTTCCAACGACGGCATCCATCGAAAATAACCAAATAAATGAAAAAATTAGAATATTTATTTTTTTAAATTATTCAATAAATATTTTTAAAATATATTTATTTAAAATATTAAAACAATTAATATTTATATTAAATTTAATTAATATTTTTTAATATTAAAAAATATTAATACAATTAATAAAAATAATATTTCTAATTATAAATATAATTTCTAATTATAAATATAATAATTGGTTAATTTTTTAAATCTATAAAATATTACATGGGAGGACCAGGAAGAGAAGGAGGAGAAAAAAAGTCATCGGAAAACTTGTTTCTCATCATTTCTACAATATTTTTAAAAAATTTCATCTCTATCGCCACAGCCGCAATATGTTCTTTTATCTGTTCATTCTGCTCATTTCTAGCCGCAGATGTTGCACCACCGGTATCTGCAACTCTCCTGAATCCTGGATGACGACCATTAAAAAATGGTACTTTCAGTAAAAACAAAACAAATATTATTAAAAAGGTATTATAATATTAAATATAAAAATAAATAAAAAGAAAAAATCAAACTTACATAAAGAACGAGATGGTTAATATCAGAACGAGGCAATTCGGCGACCGAAGATGAAGAACCAACTTGATATTGATGAGTTAAAATATCACTTTTTTCTTTTTCACTTTTTTGATGATCGCACTAACGAGACCATCTTGTATGCGACCATTCTTTTTCTTCGTGTGGACGGCCTCGAGAAGTTGCAAGTGATCTAGAGGCGCTTCAAATTCTTGTGCCTAAAAGTTAACAAATTTTAAATTAATAATTCAAAAAATTTCAAATAATAATAAATAAAATTAATATAATAATTAATTTACCAATTGATCGGCTCGTCTCCGAGAACTAGTCGATCTGGCATTGTGAATGTAAATGCCTTTGCCTCCTCGGTCACTCTCCCGGTTTCCCGAATTAGTAGTCGAGATGACCTCAGCACTGGAAGATTCTCAATAACGAATAAAGTCATTCCAAATCGACTCATTCAACCCTCTTGGTTTATCTTTTCTCTTTTTTCATTTTTTTTTCCACTCTTTCATGTGGCTGGAAAAATGTACTACAACCTCTTTTTGACAAGTTTCTTCCACTAATTTTGTGTTCATGGGATTCCATATAAATTCTTGTTGCGAAATTTACTTATATATTACTAAAAAATATTATCAAAAACTATTTAAAACAATTATATATTTAAAAATAAATTAACATAGCACAAACGTCCTGAACCAAATCTGACGTTCTGCGTACGGAATATCTCTAAATTTGGTATATGGTTTGTTCAAAAGATAAGGAAGCATCTTTAATATAGATTTGTTTATTCCGTTTTTTGAAATAACAAACCTACGAATTTTTATTAGAATAACATTAAAATAATTATTTTAAATATAATTATAGAAAAATTAATTTACTATGTAGAATTTCCTTGACGTCTCGGATCGAGAAAAGTAAGAAGTTCACGACCAGGCGGCTGAACCAATTCTTCAATTGCATTGGTCAGAAAGAATCATTTGCAGATTCTCGAACTTGAGTTGGTATCCAACTCGGAGTAGACGACTCACCACGTCTTTGTTACTCTTGATATGACCTATGATTATGATATTTTATCAATCTATCTACATTTACTATTTACCATTTTCTCTTCGAAATATTAAATTATTTAGAATAATAATCAATTATTTTAATTTTCATATTTTTGACAAAATCAACGTCTATTCTTTGTAGTAATATCGTACTATTATTTGATAGTATGTGTAGTGTAACATACTAGAAACGGGTCGACGTACAAGATCTGATATTTATGATAAATTATGATAAATATCATTTTATTTATTATAAAATATTATGATAAATATCATTTTTATTAATTTATAAAAATAAATTACCTATTAAAGTGACTATAAAGTATAAAATATAATTACTCTTTGGGTTACGGTTGTCTTCTCCAAATAGGGAAAATAAATATAAACAACATACATGAATATAAATTTGGACCACAACTTCTTCAAATAGATCAAAACCGAAACTGAGACCAAACTAAAAGAAGTTCTGACATTAACACAGCATGTTTATTTGGTTTGGTTTAACAATAGTTCTGTTTTTGTTTGTTCTTACAATATAGACATTTTTAAGAACAAAATCATAAAGTTTAAGAAATCTTCAACTTTTCAATGTGAATAGTATTTATTTTATTTATAGATTTTATGAAAGTAATTTCTTATAGTCATTATATAAGAGAATTATTTTGTTTCTCAAATATCATCAATAATTTTATATTTCTTAAAATATAAATATTTTCTTCTAAAATTATTATAAACTAAAATTAATTTAAACATTAAAAACTTAAACTTAAACTTTAAATACTTAATATAAACCTATAATTTTAAATATTTATGATATTTTTAAAAAAAGTAATTTTAATAATATTTAAATAAAAGTTTATTAATAGTTTTTATAATAATTTTAATGATATTTTATAGGTTTTTTCAACCAAATATAGTTTTTTTTATAAAGTTTAGTAGTTATATAATTTTGAGAAATGTGACATTGTTGTTCTTTGTTCATATTTTACACAACTATATATCATATGTTACACGTCTAAATACCATCTAACAATATATATAATGCATGTACCCAACAATATATTTTTAAACTATATTATTAATACCTAAGCATTCAAATCTTATTAAAAACAAAAACAAATTACAATCTAAATATATTTATTAATCCATTGTTATTCTATAAAAAACTTGATTCAATTTTTACTTTAATAAAGATTAAAAAAGAAAAAGATGATGGACAGGAACGGAATACAAAACAGAAGAAACTCTTACGTAGATGAAATGTATGGAACGGCTTGTCCAATTCCACCAAAAACAAATTATACATACATTTTGCAAGTGAAAGATCAAATAGGAAGTTTTTTTGCTTCAAATAATCTAAATCGGATAACCTTTGCTTCAAATAACCTCAATCGGATAGGTTTTGATTATATAAATTAAACAAAAAAGTTAACCCCGTGGAACACAGTTACACCAAAAACTTACATGATTTGTGGTTATTTCCGGCGACGTACGGCGGGAGGAGAAGAGGCAGAGAAGTGAAGGAGAGAAACGCGAGAGAGAAAGAAGAAAAAACGATCGTAGGTTATATTAGATATTTCGGACGACAGTTTCTGATAGAAACTTCCGACGGATAGACAATGGGTTCATGCCGTCGGCAAATACCGATAAATATTCGATGGATTTCTTCCGTCAAAAATTTCCAACGTATTTGCAATAGATTGTCTATCGGGCCATCGACAGTTTCCAATGACCATTACCATCGGGAATGTGAACATATGGTGTATACCGACGGGTGAAAACCGACATATTTCTGACGGAACTATCCGTTGCTAATTTCCACAGACGGCATCCATCGGAAATAACCAAATAAGTAAAAAAATTAGAATATTTTTTTTTAAAGTATTCATTAAATATTTTTAAAATATAATTAGTTAAAATATAAAAACAATTAATATTTATATTAAATTTAATTAATATTTTTAAATATTAAAAAAATATAATACAATTAATAAAAATAATATTTTAATTATAAATATAATAATTGTTTAATTGTTTTAAATCTATAAATTATTACATCAGAAGACCAGGAAGACAAAAAGGAGAAAAAAAATCATCGAAAAACTTGTTTCTCATGATTTCTACAATATTTTAAAGATTTTTCATCTCTATCGCCATAGCCGCCATTTGTTCTTTTAGCTGTTCATTCTCCTCATTTCTAGCCGTAAATGTTGCACCACCGGTATCTGCAACTCTCCCAAATCCTGGATGACGACCATTAAAAAATGGTACTTTTTGTAAAAACATAACAAATATTATTAAAAAGGTATTATAATATTAAATATAAAAATAAATAAAAAGAAAACTCAAACTTACATAAAGAACGAGATGGTTAAGATCAGAACGAGGCAATTCGGCGACCGAAGATGAAGAACCAACTTGAGACTGATGAGTTAAAATATCACTTTTTTCTTTTTCACTTTTTTGATGATCTCACTAACGAGAACATCTTAGATGCGGCTAGTCTTTTTGTTCGTGTGGACGACCTCAAGAAGTTACAAGTGATCTAGAGGCGCTCCAAATTCTTGTACCTAAAAGTTAAAAATTTCTAAATTAATAATTCAAAAATTTTTAAATAATAATAAATAAAATTAATATAATAATTAATTTACCAATTGATCGGCTCATCTCCGAGAACTAGTCGATCCGGCATTGTGAATGTAAATGCCTTTGCCTTCTCGGTCACTCTTCCGGTTTCCCGAGTTAGTACTCGAGATGACCTCAGCACTGGAAGATTCCCAATAACGAATAAAGTCATTCCAAATCGACTCATTGAACTTTCTTGGTTTATCTTTTCTTTTTTTTCATTTTTGTTTCCACTCTTTCATGTGGCTGGAAAAATGTACTACAACCTCTTTTTGACAAGTTTCTTCCACCAATTTTGTTTTCATGGTATTTCATATAAATTCTTGCTGCGAAATTTACTTATATATTACTAAAAAATATTATCAAAAACTATTTAAAACAATTATATATTTAAAAATAAATTAATATAGCACAAACGTCCTGAACCAAATCTGACGTTCTTCGTACGGAATATCTCTAAATTTGGTATATGGTTTGTTCAAAAGATAATTGAAGCATCTTTAATATAGATTTGTTTATTCCGTTGTTTGAAATATCAAACCTACGAATTTTTATTAGAATAGCATTAAAATAATTATTTTAAATATAATTATAGAAAAATTAATTTACCATGTCGAATTTTCTTGACGTCTCGAATCGAAAAAAGTAAGAAGTTCAAGACCAAGCTGCTGAACCAATTCTTCAATAGTCATTGGTCAAAAAGTATCATTTGCAGATTCTCGAACTTGAGTTGGTATCCAACTTGGAGTTGACGATTCACCACGTGTTTGTTACTCTTGATATGACCTATGATTATGATATTTTATCAATCTATCTATATTTAATATTTACCATTTTCTCTTTGAAATATTAAATTATTTAAAATAATAATCAATTATTTTAATTCTCATACTTTTGATAAAATCAACGTCTATTCTTTGTAGTAATATCATACTATTATTTGATAGTATGTGTAGTGTAACATACTAAAAACGGGTCAACGTACAAGATCTGATATTTATGATGAATTACGATAAATATTATTTTATTTATCATAAAATCTTATGATAAATATCATTTTTATTAATTTATAAAAATAAATTACCTACTAAAGTGACTATAAAGTACAAAAAATATTTACTCTTTGGGTTACATTCTTTTTCTCCAAATAAGGAAAATAAATATAAATAACATAGATGAATATAAATTTGGACCACAACTTCTTCAAATAGATCAAAACCGAAACTGATACCAAACTAATAGAAGTTTTGATATTAACGCACCATGTTTATTTGGTTTGGTTTAACAATAGTTCTCTTTTTGTTTGTTCTTACAATATAGACATTTTTAATAACAAAATCATAAAGTTTAAGAAATCTTCAACTTTTCAATGTGAATAGTATTTATTTTATTTATAGATTTTATGAGAGTAATTTCTTATAGTCATTATATAAGAGAATTATTTTGTTTTTCAAATATCATCAATAATTTTATATTTCTTAAAATATAATTATTTTTTTCTAAATTTATTATAAACTAAAATTAATTTAAACAATAAAAACTTAAACTTAAACTTTAAATACTTAATATAAACCTATAATTTTAAATATTTATGATATTTTTGTAAAAAATTAATTTTAATAATATTTAAATAAAAGTTTATTAATAGTTTTTATAATAATTTTAATGATATTTTATAGCTTTTTTCAACCAAATATAGTGTTTTATAAAGTTTAGTAGTTATATAATTTGTGATAAATGTGACATTGTTGTTCTTTGTTCATATTTTACACAACCATATATCATATGTTACACGTCTAAATACCATCTAACAATATATATAATGCATGTACCCAACAAAATATTTTTAAACTATATTAGCAATACCTAAGCATTCAAATCTTATTAAAAACAAAAACAAATTACAATCTAAATATATTTATTAATCCATTGTTATTCTATAAAAAAAATTGATTCAAATTTTACTTTAATAAAGATTAAAAAAGAAAAAGTTGATGGACAGGAACGGAATACAAAACAGAAGAAACTCTTACGTAGATGAAATGTATGGAACGGCTTGTCCAATTCCACCAAAAACAAATTATACATACATTTTGCAAGTGAAAGATCAAATAGGAAGTTTTTTTGCTTCAAATAATCTAAATCGGATAACCTTTGCTTCAAATAACCTCAATCGGATAGGTTTTGATTATATAAATTAAACAAAAAAGTTAACCCCGTGGAAAACAGTTACACCAAAAACTTACATGATTTGCGGTGATTTCCGGCGACGTACGGCGGGAGGTGAAGAGGCAGAGAAGTGAAGGAGAGAAACGCAAGAGAGAAAGAAGAAGAAACGATCGTAGGTTATATTAGATATTTCCGACGGCAGTTTCCGATAGAAACTTCTGACGGATAGACGATGGATTCATGCCGTTGGTAAATACTGACAAATATTCGATGGATTTCTTCCGTCAAAAATTTCCGACGTATTTGCGATAGATTTTGTCTATCGGGCCATCGACGGTTTCCAATGACCATTACCATCGGGAGTGTGAACAGAGGTGTATACCGACGGGTGAAAACCGACATATTTCTGACGGAACTGTCCGTGGATAATTTCCAACGATGGCATTTCTCGGAGATAACCAAATAAGTAAAAAAATTAGAATATTTTTTTAAATTATTCATTAACTTTATTTTTAAAATATATTTATTTAAAATATTAAAACAATTAATATTCATATTAAATTTAATTAATATTTTTAAATATTAAAAAAATATATTACAATTAATAAAAATAATAGTTCTAATTATAAATATAATAATTGTTTAATTATTTTAAATCTATAAATTATTACATCAGAGGACCAGGAAGAGAAGGAGGAGAAAAAAAATCATCGGAAAATTTGTTTCTCATCATTTCTACAATATTTTTAAGATTTTTTATCTCTATCGCCATAGCCACCATTTGTTCTTTTAGCTGTTCATTCTCCTCATTCTAGCCACAGAAGTTGCACCACCGGTATCTGCAACTCTTCCGAATCCTGGATGAAGATCATTAAAAATGCTACTTCTTGTAAAAACAAAAAAATATTATTAAAAAGGTATTATAATATTAAATATAAAAATAAATAAAAAGAAAAATCAAACTTACATCAAGAACGAGATGGTTAATCTCAGAACGAGGTAATTCGGCAACCGAAGATGAAAAGCTAACTTGAGACTGCTGAGTTAAAATATCACTTTTTTCTTTTTTACTTTTTTGATGATCTCACTAACGAGACCATCTTTGATGCGACCAGTCTTTTTGTTCTTGTGGACGGTCTCGAGAAGTTGCAAACGATCTAGAGGCGCTCCAAATTCTTGTGCCTAAAAGTTAAAAATTTCTATATTAATAATTCAAAAAGTTTCAACTAATAATCAATAAAATTAATATAATAATTAATTTACCAATTGATCGGCTCGTCTCCGAGAACTAGTCGATCCGGCATTGTGAATGTAAATGCCTTTGCCTCCTCGGTCAATCTTCTGGTTTCCCGAATTAGTCCTCGAGATGACCTCAACGCTGCAAGTTCCCAATAACGAATAAAGTCATTCTAAACCGATTTATTCAACCCTCTTGGTTTATCTTTTCCCTTTTTCCATTTTTGTTTTCACTCTTTCATGTGGCGGGAAAAATGTACTACATCCTCTTTTTGACAAGCTTCTTCCACCAATTTTGTGTTCATGGGATCCCATATAAATTGTTGCTGCGAAATTTAATTATATATTACTAAAAAATATTATTAAAAACTATTTAAAATAATTATATATTTAAAAATAAATTAACATACATCAAACGTCCTGAACCAAATCTGATGTTCTTCGTACGTAATATCTCTAAATTTGATATATGGTTTGTTCAAAAGATAATGAAGTATCTTTAATATATATTTGCTTATTCCATTGTTTGAAATAACAAACTTACGAATTTTTATTAGAATAGCATTAAAATAATTATTTAAAATATAATTATAGAAAAATTAATTTACCATGTCGAATTTCCTTGACGTCTCGGATCGAGAAAAGTAAGAAGTTCACGACCACACTGCTGAACTAATTTTTTAATTATCATTGCTCTGAAAGAATAATTTGCAGATTCTCGAACTTGAGTTGGTATCCAACTCGGAGTAGACGACTCAACACGTCTTTGTTACTCTTGATATGACCTATGATTATGATATTTTATCAATATATCTATATTTACTATTTACCATTTTATCTTCGAAATATTAAATTATTTAAAATAATAATCAATTATTTTAATTTTCATACTTTTGACAAAATCAACGTCTATTCTTTGTAGTAATATCGTACTATTATTTGATAGTATGTGTATTGTAACATACTAGAAACGGGTCAACATACAAGACCTCATATTTATGATAAATTATGATAAATATTATTTTATTTATCATAAAATCTTATGATAAATATCATTTTAATTAGATTATTAAAATAAATTACCTACTAAAGTGACTATAAAGTTTAAAAAATATTTACTATTTGGGTTACAGTTGTCTTCTCCAAATAGGGAAAATAAATCTAAACAACATAGATGAATATAAATTTGGACCAGAACTTCTTCAAAAAGATCAAAACCGAAACTGAGACCAAACTAATAGAAGTTTTGACATTAACGTAGCATGTTTATTTGGTTAGGTTTAACAATAGTTATGTTTTTTTTGTTCTTACAATATAGATATTTTTAATAAAAAAATCATAAAGTTTAAGAAATCTTCAACTTTTCAATGTGAATAGTATTTATTTTATTTATAGATTTTATGAGAGTAATTTCTTATAGTCATTATATAAGAGAATTATTTTGTTTCTCAAATATCATCAATAATTTTATATTTCTTAAACAATAATTATTATTTTTTCTAAAATTATTATAAAACTAAAATTAATTTAAACAATAAAAACTTAAACTTAAACTTTAAATACTAAATATAAACCTATAATTTTTTAATATTTATGATATTTTTGTAAAATAGTAATTTTAATAATATTTAAATAAAAGTTTATTAATAGTTTTTATAATACTTTTAATGATATTTTATAGGTTTTTTCAACCAAATATAGTTTTTTATAAAGTTTAGTAGTTATATAATTTTTGAGAAATGTGACATTGTTGTTCTTTGTTCATATTTTACACAACCTTATATCATATGTTACACGTCTAAAAACCATCTAACAATATATATAATGCATATACCCAACCATATATTTAAAACAATATTATTAATATCTAAGCATTCAAATCTTATTAAAAACAAAAACAAATTACAATCTAAATATATTTATTAATCCATTGTTATTCTATAAAAAAAATTGATTCAATTTTTACTTTAACAAAGATTAAAAAAGAAAAAGATGATGGACAAGAACGGAATACAAAACAGAAGAAACTCTTACGTAGATGGAATGTATGGAACGGTTTGTCCAATTCCACCAAAAACAAATTACACATACATTTTGCAAGTGAAAGATCAAATAGGAAGTTGTTTTTGCTTCAAATAACCTAAATCAGATAACCTTTGCTTCAAATAACCTAAATCGGATTGGTTTTGATTATATATATTAAACAAAAAAGTTAACCCCGTGGAACACAGTTACACCAAAAATTTACATGATTTGCGGTGATTTCCGGCGACGTACGGCAACAGGCGAAGAGGCAGAGAAGTGAAAAAGAGAAACATGAGAGAGAAAGAAGAAGAAACAATCGTAGGTTATATTAGATATTTCCGATGGCAATTTCCGTCGGGAATCCGTCGGGAATTCGTCGGAAACATAACATCGGAAATCCGTCGGTTTTCCGACGGACGGCTTAAAACCCATGCATGTTCGACAAATATTCTGCCCACGTTGTAATTGACAGTTTTCCGATGGCTTTCCGATGGAGTTATCAAAGCCGTCGGAAATTCGTCTATTACGTAAATCAATATTTCGAAAAAGTATTTATATATTATTAAAAAAGTTTTAGTTTATTTTGTATACAACAAAATACATATGGAAATAACATCACTTTTTTCAATCTTGCGTGGAAGCATTTATGAACATATGGAAATGAAATTGCTTTTTTGGGGTCAATAGATGCTTTTGGGGTGAGTTTATGTCTCTTCGAGTAAAATTTGCATTGTGTTCATTAAAATCGGTGGACTACTTAATCTGATGAACATTCCGAATTAGCTGAATTTAAAAAAAATAATTTATATAATTAAAGTATGGAAAAAAAAATATTATTATTACAAATTTAATCTGAATTTGATGAACATTCCGAATTAGCTGAATTTTGGTTATCAACCTCGCCAATCTCTTCTTCTGAATCTTGAAACACGTTGTAATCTCCGTTCGTGGTGTCATAAACAACAAGGTTAACTTCAAGAAAAGTGTCTATTGAACCTAAGTTACCAATTGTGGTTTGTTGCATACGGTCTTGTTCAGTAATACCACATACCATTCCTCTAGGATGTATTGAGGTCTGTGTAATCCAAGGATCTTACTTGTTCCTCCCACGAGGATATCGAATGTAACAAACCTGGTCCGCTTGTGATGTAAGTATAAAAGGATCATATTTTCGATGTCGCTTACGAGAGTGGACAAATGTAACACCGAATTCATCTTGACGTTGACCCATGACAGAGTCATACCAGTCAAAATAGAACACAATACACCTCAAATCAATCATTTCTGGATAGTGAACTTCTAATATTTCACGAAGAACACCGTTGTATACAATTTCTCCCGATTGAGATGATACACTATAATTACAAGTTGTTTGTTAGTTTCCTTCGCGATAACTCTTAAAAGCATATCCACGAGTGCAGTACATTGGATAAAATTTTGCAATAAATATAGGACCACTCACCAACTCAACTAACCACGTGTGAAACATTATACCCCTAGAAGAACCTGTACTAATCTACAAAACAATTGAATGTAGTCAATTATATATATATATAGGAAACTATTATTAAAAATTACATAATTGTGGTAATACTAACACAAAAATGCAACCATCTTACAAATTTGCTTTTTTTTAAGTTCGACCAACTCATTCTCTGGGTAATCTGAATAATGAACACGAATTTGTTCCATGTATATCCTATTAATTATGAACAAAATAATTAACAATAAATTATAATAACAATTAAAAACAAAATTTAATTGAATTTACTTTTCATATTCCAAAATGTCATCGCAATTTATTAAAATATACAAATGCCAGTGATTGTATTCCTCCTCTGATAGGCATTGCGTCTTCTTTTTTCCACTTAAACGTCTAATTTGTGAAAATACTTCTGGCACATACACTGGATAGCTTGGTTTTTCTCCTCCATCATCATGTCGTGCAGGTCGTTTATTTTTTTGTTTGGACTTGCGATGGAAAATAGTACCTGGCGAAGTTAAATGTTTCTTCATTAATACTTTGTGCGACAATGGAACTTTCAACCCTGACAAGATTTTTAACTTTTTTCTTTAGGTATAACATATATCTCTCAAATGGATACATCCATCGGTACTGAACAGGTACTCCAACTGCTGCTTCTCTAGGGAGGTGAATAGGAAGATGCTCCATAACATCAAAAAACGCTAGTGGAAATATTTTCTCCAGGTTACAAATGAGAACCGATATTTTTTCTTCCAAATTTTGGATATCATCTGCAGTAAGTGATCTTGTACATAAATCTCGGAAAAAACACCAATCCCTATATAAAAAGTTAATATCATATAATATATTAAATTTTGATTATTAATATATAAAATAATGTAAACATACCTGCAATTGCTCTGTGGACGTTTTTAGGGAGAAGATCGATAAAGACAACTGGGAATAGTCTTTGCATGACAACATGACAATCATGACTTCTCATCCCTAAAAATTTGCCTTCAATAGTATCGACACAATTACGAAGATTAGATGCGTATCCATCTGAAAATTTGACACTATGCTTAATCCAGTCAAAGAATTCGTCTTTTGCATGTGCATCCAACCGGAATGCATGAGAAAATGATTTGCTATTTGACATGACATGTAGTTTCTTCCTGGAACAAATATTCGGCAAATCCAATCTAGCTTTCAAATTATCTTTTGTTTTTCCTTGCACATTTAGAACGGTATTCATCATGTTGTCGAAATTTGTTTTTTCAATGTGCATAACATCTAGATTATGGCGTAACAAATGGTCCTTCCAATACGGTAAATCCCAAAAAATGCTCTTCTTGTGCCAATTATGGTATTCGCCACAACCATCAACAGGGTAATGTCCGTTACCTCCACATGAAACCGTTCTCTCAGCACCAAAATTTCTAAGTTGAGTCATAATATGATTCCCATCAAGAATAGGAGGTGGACCATCAAAAATTTTTTTTCCTAAACAATATCGTGCTCTGGCGATATGGAGGATCTTGTGGTAGAAATCGACGATGACAATCGAACCAACTAGTCTTTTGTTTGTGTTTCAGTTGGAACGCATCAGTATTATCTTGACAATATGGGCATGCTAATCTTCCATGCGTCGACCATCCTGATAACATACCATATGCTGGAAAATTACTTATGGTGCACATAAGTACTGCTCGCATCAAGAAGTTATGTTGGTTGGAAACATCGAATGCTCCGATACCATTTTCCCACAATATTTTTAACTCATGAATTAGTGGCTGCAAAACAATATCAAGCGATCCCTTAGGATGCTCTGGACCGAGGACGAGAATTGTTAAAAACAAAAACTCTCGTTTCATGCACAACGAAGGAGGCAAATTATAAGGTGTCACGATAACTGGCCACAACGAGTATTGCCTCCTATGCTTCCCAAAAGGGTTGAATCCATCTGTAAATAACCCGAGGTATACGTTCCTAGGCTCATATTCAAAACTAGGATAAATCTATTGAAAATGTTTCCATGCTTCTGCATCCGAGGGATGCACAATTTCTCCATTTGAATTATGTTTTGCATGCCATCTCATAGGATTTTCCATGTGTTCAGATTGATATAACCTCTTTAACCTCTCTGTTAATGGCAAATACCACATCCGTTTATGCGGAATAGGTACTCTGCCGCTTGTCTCTTAAAATTGAGGTTTGTGACAAAATCGGCACTTCATGCGGTTTTCATCATTTCTCTAATAGATCATGTTGTTGTCAATACATACATCGATCATCTGATATGGCAATCCAAGACCAGCTACAAGTTTTTGAACCTCGTAATATGAAGCAGGTGCAATATTATCTTCAGGTAATATATCTCTAACAAAATCAGCTATCGCATTCACACAATCTTCAGCCAAGTTGAAATCCTTTTTTGTCATCATCAACCTGCTTGCAGCAGAGAAAAGCGATAATCCATCTCTACATCCTTTATACAAAGGCAGCTTTGATGTATCTATCATATCAAAAAAATTTCAGGTTTCCAAATTAGGTTCCTCTATTCTACTACTATTTTCAATGTATGATGCTCTTTGTTCACGAAATACATCATTCACCATCTGAACAGTACCTCCGTTTATATCAACTTGTGATGCTGGTTCCTCTACCCTAACATTAGTACTATCTAACCTTTTTGAAGTACTACCACAATATTGTATCGTTGCATCAATTTCTCCTTGTGAATACCAAATTTTGTAACACGACATAAATCCAATCCTATTCAAATGGTTACGTACTTCTCTAACAGAGATTAATATATGATTTCAACATTTAATACACGGACAATACATTTTACCGTATTCCAGTGTCATGCTATTGTTTGATGCAAATGTCATGAACTCTTCAACACCTTGCGCAAATTCATCAGTCAATTCCCCCGTTGTTGAATCATACCGAAGTTTATCCATCCACAATCGAAAATAATCATAAGAACCCGAATAAGACATTTTCTTAAGATTTTTTGTTCTAGTGAAATTGTGAAGGAGCATAGCGTATTTATATTGAAAATTAGAAGATTATTACGAATTTTTAACAGATTATTATGAATTTTTAACAGATAATCAGAAATTGTTACTAGATCTTCTTAAAAATATTCCTGTTTCCGATGGATTTCCAATGGTTTCCAACAACAGCCGAATATTTCTAATGGTTTCCGACAGCTGCCGGATAGATTATTCTTCCTTTTCCGACGGATTTCTGATGGTATCCGACCACGGTCAGATATTCCGACGACCAGCCGACGATACTCGACGTCAGCCCATCGATATGTTCCCGCCGGATTCTAGGCGTATAGTAAAATCAACATTCTGTCGGGAAATCGCTGGAAAAACGCAATGGTTTGTATTTCGTCGGTAATTTGCGACGGGTTTAAGAAGATATCCCGACGCCAACACTTTCGTCGGAAAACGGATGGAAAGTCATCGGGTTTTACCATCGATTTCCCGATGGTTTTGCAAGCGTCGCGAATTACCAACGGAACACCGACTAAATAAGTTCCCTCGGTAGTACATCAGAAAACCATCGCATAAGCGTTGGAAAATTCCGATGGTTTTATTTCCGTCGGAAATGACGTCAGAAATATTAATGTTTTCTTGTAGTGCAGGTTTAATCACTTGCAAACAAAAACATGACATCCAGGAGATATTATTAAGGTCCTAAGAAAGCCCAAAATAAACCTACCATGCACCAGCCACCATAGGATCAGGCGAATCCCTTTCCTCCAAGACTTGCCATATATGGACCGAAGTACACTTAATGTATTCAGATTGCAATATCTCTATTCCTTGCAACTTGGGCACGTATTGAAGACTTTCCAAACCATCCAGAATGTACCTTGACACCTTACATTTGGCCCAAAGCTCTCAAGATACAAGCATCTATACTTTCCTTATTGGCTAAACTAGACATTAATGGCCAACAGCCATATATTTTAAATGTATGATTTCTTTTTCTATTTTTTAGGTTTAGGACCGTTGCTAGGAGCACTATATAAGCTCAGCACAACCTCATTGTAAAGATAGACCACCATTAAAATAAAAAGTTGAATACAAAGTATTTTCTTCAAAGCTTGTCTTTGAACCTTGTTCTTGTTCTTTAGAAACTAAGTGTGTGATTCATTTCCTTTCTATTGATGCCACGGCCAGGTTAGTTTGAGAAATTCAAACTACCTTGATTCACCTTTGATTGTTTGATTTGATCAAAACCCCTCCTTTTAGTTCCCTTGCCCGCTTAAGCCAAGAGAGATTCTAGGCCTTGCGAGTCACGGCCGTACCATTAGTGAGATTGATACTCAATCTTACATCACCAGGTGGTCGAGACTGGGTGATACCTTCCCGGCCAGATAATCAAGAAGCAGAACCATTGGACTTAGACGCAGCAAATCGGGCAGATCTATTAAGTAAGATCCGAGTAGCCCAAGAAAAGGATGAATTGTTGAACCAAGCGGTACAAAACGATCAATCCAAGTATGGGAAGTCGAAAAATGGGACGATTGTGATAAGAGGACGAGTGTGTGTTCCTAATGTAAGGGAATTAAAGGAAGAAATCCTAAAGGAAGTACATCAGTCCAAGTTTAAAATCCACCCGGGTTCGAGTAAGATGTATGGAGATTTGAAGCGGTACTACATTGGGCGGGAATGAAGAGAAATGTGGCTTAATGGGTGGTTAAGTGTCCGACTTGCCAACTGGTAAAGGCAGAACACCAAGTTTCGAGTGGGTTGTTGCAAAACTTACCCATCCCGAAATGGAAGTAGGACCATATCACAATGGATTTTGTGAGTGGGCTACCAAGGAGTAAGGCACGGCATGATGATATATGGGTGGTCGTAGATAGGCTGACCAAGTCAGAGCACTTCCTGGCTACCCAAAAAATGGATGGGGCGGATTACATTGCTACACGTTATGTGTAAGAAATAATCCGATTGCATGGAGTCCCGGTAAGCATTGTCTCCGATTGGGATCCACGATTCACGGACCATTTTTGATAGGCATTCCAAAAGGCCTTAGGAATGACGGTGAACATGAGAAGGGCTTACCATCCCCAAACAGATGGGCAATCCGAACGAACCATCCAGACCCTCGAGGACATGTTACGGGCATGTGTTCTGGATTTGGGCAGATCTTTGGAAAAGTATCTGCCCTTGGCCGAATTCTCATACAACAATAGCTTCCAATAGAGTATCGGAATGTCTCCTTATGAAGCATTGTATGGACGGCCTTGTCGGACCCCATTGTGTTGGACTGAAGTAGGGGAGCGAAGGACTCTTGGACCAGATATTGTGGATGAAACCACTGAGAAGATGAAGTTCCTAAGGATTAAGATGAAGGAGGCCCAAGATAGACAGAAAAGTTATGCGGACAAACGAAGAAGAAATTTAGAGTTCTAGGTGGGTGATTGGGTATATCTGAAAATCAGAAACATTGAAACTTGAACTCACATTATACTTACCTTGAAGATCAATTTTGTAGGGGTTGTTGCTGATCTTCAGAACTATCTTGAGAGGTCCATCAATTCTGGGCATAAGTTTGGATTTCCTTTCAGCTGGATCACAACATCGTAGTACTTAGACCCGTTAAAAGTCACAGAAAGGGTTGGGTTAGTCACATACAAATTGGACTTACCACCCGAAATGGAGATGTTCCATAATGTCTTCCATGTGTCACAACTAAGGAAGTGCCTATCGGACGAAGACATAGTTCTTCCCGCACCACCTACTGAACTGAAGGAAAACCTAACATTAGAAGTTGTTCTGGTTCGGATCATTGACTGAATGGAAAGAGTTACTAGAAGGAAGGTAGTTTGGATGGTCAAGGTTGTATGGAAGTGCAATGGGACCGAAGAAATGACTTGGGAAATCGAACACAAAATGAAGGCCAAATTTCCTAAGTGGTTGGAGGAGTGGGAAACAAACCAGATACTTGGCCTGGATTCGAGGACGAATCCACTTCAAGTGGGGGAGACTTGTAACACCCCCGATCCTCAGTAAGGATCGGTTGGGCGAGCTGACCGGCAGTTGAGCGAGCTGACCGGCAGTTGAGCGAGCTGGCCGGTAGTTGGGCGAGCTGGCCAGTAGTTGGGCGAGCTGGTTGGTAGCTGGGCTAACTGGCCATCTAGCAATGGCTCGGGCAACTAGGGCGGAACTGGTACCACGACAAGGCACACGGTTCGACTGTGAATATTGATTGGCCGAGCAAAGGCCATGACTGTTCGTGAAAACGGACCAAGGGCCCTATATATATGAGTCTTTGGGTCGGTACAAGGGATACACTAATAGAGGAAAATAGGCAACACTCGAAAACTATTAGAGCGAGTGAAGTAGTGTTCGTGAACATTGGATCAGAAGGCCGACACAGACAGTACCCGATTAAGGGTAAGAGTGATCGAGGTGAGTAAGTCCTTACCCATCATACTTGGATTCCTCTTTGCCGGTGGTTCGGCGATCAAGGGAATCCAAGGGCCCTAGTTGGGTAAACTTGTCCGTGTGGCCGGGTGGTTAGGACTGGGTGATACCTTCCAGGCCAGATAATCGGCTTAGCCTGCCCTTAAGATGGATCGAGTCTTTCAGGGCGAATATCGACTGGCCGAAGGATCGGGTGATTCCTACCATGGTCGGTTGGGCGATCGGTTCTGCCCAATGCCAAACCGAGTGTGTCTTGGTCGAATGTTAACTAAAACTTAGTAAATTGACGGGTTTCACATGAATTGCATTCATTCATGCATATTCTAAAGCCTTATTGAGTAATACTTGTTAAGTCCAGGTTAATTATGCGCTTTTGGCCTTTTTCAGGAAAAGATGGTGATCGTGGTAAGGATTTGGCTTGAGCACAAGGCTGGTGGTCCGAGTATATGGGTGGGGTATTGGTCCTGGTAGTTAGGATCGTTTGAATGTGTAAGCCTTCGGGCAAACTATCATGTTGTAACGAATCCTATTCTTATACTTCACTAAAAATCCGGATCTATTATATTATGTCTCTAATAATGACTCCAAAACTCATGAATCTCATAATAACTCGAATGAAGCATAATACATGGTATCACACAATTTGGGATAGATTGGATTAGTTGGAGGCTTTTTCGTTGCTATTTTGGATTTAAATATTTTCACAATATTAAAAATTGGGCTAGCTTAACGTAGGCACAAGGTTTGGGTTATTTTGAACTCAAAATCAAAAATTACGGATGATTTACTGCGGACATGTCAAGTTGATTGGCCACTAATCATTGGTGCTACTTGAGTAAATGGTTATAAATGAAGCATTATGGATGGCATCATGTAGTTTGGGATACATTGGATTATTTGGAGGCTTTGTCGGGATTTGGGTTATTTTGAACTCTAAATAAAAAATTACGGACAATTTAGTGCGGATATGACAAGTTTATCGGCCACTGATCAATGGTGTTCCTTCAGTAAAGGGTTATAAATGAAGCATTATAGATGGCGTCATGCAGTTTGGGATACATTGGATTATTTGGCGGATTTGTCATAGCCCTTTTAGTCTCAAATATTGTCAAAATATATAAAAATGAGCTAGCTGACATGGGCATTAGATTTATGTCATTCTGAACTGCGAATCAAAATTTACAGACGATTTAGTGCGCACATGTCAAGTTGATCGGCCATTTAAAATGATTATTCTAAATTGATCATTGGGGCTGCTTGACTAAAGGCTTACAAATGAGGCATAATGCATGGATTCATGCAGTTTGGAATACGTTGGAATAATTGGAGGCTTTGTCGTAGCTTTTCAGCCTTAAATGTTGTCAAACTATTGGAAATTGAGCTAGCTTAACGTGGGCATTGGATTCGTGTTATCCTGAACTCTAAATCAAAAGTTATGGGTGATTTAGTGAGGACATGTCAAGTTGATTAGCTAGTTAAAATGATCATTCTAAACTTATCATTGGTGCTCCTTGAGTAAACTCTTATAAAAGAAGCATAATATGTGGCATCACGCAGTTTGGAATAGTTCATATTACTTGGAGGCTTTCTCGTAGCTATTTTAGTCTTAATTTTTTTTCATAATTTAGGAAACTGAGCTAGCTTAACGTAAACGTGGATTCGTGTCATTTCGAACTCTAAATCAAAAGTTACACATGATATAGTGCAGACTTGTCAAGTTGATCAGCCTGTTACAATGATTATTCTAAATTGATCATTGGTGCTCCTTGAGTAATGGCTTATAAATGAAGCATAATCCATGTCATCACGCAGTTTGGGATACATTGGATTACTTGGAGGCTTTTTCATAGATCTTTGAGTCTCAAATGTTGTAACAAAATTGAAAATTGAGCTAGCTTAACGTGGGCGTTGGATTCGGGTCATTCCGAACTCTAAATTAAAAGTTACAAACGATTTAGTGCGGACATGTCAAGTTGATTGGCCAGTTAAAATGATCATTCTAAACTGATGATTGGTGCTACTTGAGTAAAAGCTTATCAATGAAGCATAATGCATGGCATCAGGCAGTTTGGGGTACATTGGATTACTTGGAGGCTTTGTTGTAGCTTATTTTCAGTCTCAAATGTTGTCACAATATAGAAAATTGAGCAAGCTTAACGTGGGCATTGGATTTGTGTCATTCCGAACAGTAAATCAAAAGTTCAGACGATTTAGTACGCACATGTCAAGTTGATCGACTTGTTAAACTGACCATTCTAAACTGATCATTGGCGCTCCTTATGTAAAGGCTTACAAATGAAGCATAATGCATGGTATCATGCAGTCTGAGATAGATTGGATTACTTGCAGGATTTTCCGTACCTCGTTCAGTCTCAAATGTTTTCATAATATGGAAAATTAAGCTAGCTTAACGTGGGCGTTGTATTCATGTCATTCTGAACTTTAAATAAAATGTTACGGACAATTTAGTGTGGACATGTCAAGTTGATCGACCATGTAAAATGATCATTATAAACTGATCATTGGTGCTCGTTAAGTAAACTGTTATAAAAGAAACATAATGCATGGCATCACGCATTTTGGAACAGTTTGGATTACTTGGAGGCTTTCCTGTAGCTATTTTGGTCTTAAATTTTATCACAATTTATAAAATTGAGCTAGTTTAACGTGGGTGTTGGATTAGTGTCATTTCAAACTCTAAATCAAAATTTAGAGATGATTTAATGAGGATTTGTCAAGTTGATCAGCCAGTTAAAATGATAATTCTAAACTGATCATTGGTGCTCCTTGAGTAAAAGCTTATCAATGAAGCATAATGCATGGCATCACGCAGTTTGGGATACATTGGATTACTTGGAGGATTAGGCGTAGCTCATTTAGTCTCAAATGTTGTCACAATATAGAAAATTGAGCAAGCATAACCTCTGTGTTGGATTCGTGTATTTCTGAACTCTAAATCAATAGTTACTGACGATTTAGTGCGGACATGTCAAGTTGATCTGCCAGTTAAAATGATCATTTTAAACTGATTATTGGTGCACCATGAGTAAAGGCTTATAAATGAAGCATAATGCATGACATCATGCAGTTTGAAATAGTTTGCATTACTTGGATGCTGTCTTGTCGCTAATTTTGTCTTATATTTTTTCACTATTTAGAAAATTGAGCTTGCTTAATGTGGGCGTTGGATTCGTGTCATTTCAAACTCTAAATCAAAAGTTATGGACGATTTAGTGCGGACATGTCACGTTGATCGGCAAGTTAAAATGATCATTCTAAACTAATCATTGGTGCTACTTGAGTAAAGGCTTATAAATGAAGCATAATGCATGGCATCACGTAGTTTGGGATACATTGGATTACTTGGATTTTTTGTCGTAGACCTTTTAGTCTCAAATGTTGTAATAATATAGAAAATTGAGCTAGCTTAACGTGGGTGTTGGATTCGGGTCATTCCGAAGTCTAAATTAAAAGTTACAGACGATTTAGTGCACATATTTCAAGTTGATCAGCTAGTTAAAATGATCATCCTAAACTTATCATTTGTGCTCCTCGAGTAAAGACTTATAAATGAAGCATAATGCATGTCATCACTTAGTTTGGGATACATTGGATTACTTGGAGGCTTTTTCTTAGATCTATCAGTCTTAAATAATGTAACAATATAGAAAATTGATCTAGCTTAACATGGGCGTTGGATTCGTGTCATTCTGAACTCTAAATCAAAAGTGACAGACGATTTAGTGCAGACTTATCTGGTTGATCGGCTAGTTAAGATGATCATTCTAAACTTATCATTGGTGCTCTTTAAGTAAATGCATATAAATGAAGCATCATGCAAGGCATCACATAATTTGGGATACATTGGATTACTTTGAGGCTTTTTTGTAACTCTTTCAGTCTCAAATGATGTAAAAATATAGAAAATTGAGCTAGATTAACGTGGGCATTGGACTTATGCCATTTTGAGCTCTAAATCAAAAGTTACGAATGATTTAGTGTGGACATGTTAAGTTGATCGGCCTGGTAAAATGATCATTCTAATCTGATCATTGGTGCTACTTATGTAAAGGCTTATAAATAAAGAATAATGCATGGCATCACACACTTTTGGATAGAATTGATTGTTTGGATGCTTTTTCATAGCTTATTCAGTCTCAAATGTTGTCACAATATAGAAAATTGAGCTCGCTTAACGTGGGCATTGGATTCGTGTCATTCTACAGTCTAGATCAAAAGTTACGGGTGATTTAGTGCGGATATGTCAAGTTGATCAGCTAGTTAAAATGATCATTCTAAACTTATCATTGGTGCTCCTTGAATAAAGTCTTTTAAATGATGCATAATGCATGTCATCACACAGTTTGGGAAACATTGGATTACTTGGAGGCTTTGTGGAGATCTTTCAGTCTCAAATGTTGTAACAATCTAGAAAATTGAGCTAGCTTAACGTGAGTGTTGGATTCGTGTCATTCTGAACTCTAAATCAAAAGTTATGTACGATTTAGTGTAGACATGTCAAGTTGATCAGCCTATTAAAATGATCATTCTAAACTAATGATTCTATCTTTTTTTCTCTCTACGATCTTTCTCTCAATGATTTATGAGAAACTGCTCAGCGATATCTTCGGCAACAGTTATTGACTTTTCCGGCGTCGATGGGTTTATCTCTTCTTCTAGAAGGGTGGTTATCGTCATTTTATGACGTTTTTCGGTTCTTCTCTTCTCCAAAATTTCCCCTTCCCTTTAAATTCTCACTGTCTCTGTCATTCTTCATGTTCTTCCCAGTTTTTTCCATTCACGTCTCCTTGAGATACCCTGTTCCGAAATCAATGTCGGACTCAATTACAAAAAAATGCAAGATGTCTCTTTGGGGATTAATGAAGAACTGATCATTTTACCGGGGGAATTGTGCACTCAAGCCTCTAATGAAATTCGGTTTTCCCTAATCGGGAAACCGGTTCATTCCCGGAGGCAGAACCTTCGTGCTCTGATGACAACCTTGCCCCGTCTTTGGAGCACCGGCGAATCATTGTCTCCCACGTCATTGACGGTAACAGGGTTCAGTTTTTATTTCAGTCGGAGGAAGGACTACTTTTGGTTCTTCGCCGGAGCCCCTGGTCGTTTAACGACTGGATGGTCGTTTTACAGAAATGGGCGCCGGTAATGACGGATGCCGATTTGCTTCATATTCCATTTTGGGTCCAAATAAGAGGAATCCCGATTCAATATCTAAGTTATCGGATGGTTATGCATATCAGCGGAACTCTGGGTGTTTTATTAGAATCCGATTTCAATGCAGAAGGAGCCCACCGAGTTGAGTACGAGTTCTGATCAATATTGGAAACTCCCTGATTTTTCAGTGGAAGTTTCGATTTGACGATGCCGACACTGTTCTTCGCTTCCGTTACGAAAAATTGAAGAACATCTGCATTGGATGTGGTTTAATTTCGCATGACATCTCCAAATGCCCAGCCCCTGTAATACCTTCTTCTCCGGTTGTTGATAATGGCGGTGAGGATGGCGATGGTGATAATCAGCCACTGGGTTTTCATGATCCTGTCAAGAAGCGTTGCCTGCTTCTGGAATCGGCGGCTATTCCTGAATCTGGTCCCGATGCAAAACATCGCAGTAGCAATCCACCATCGTCCTCCTCCGGTCTTCAGCCACCAGGTACGCCAGAAGTAATTTCTCTTAGGCGTATGTCGATAACCGGTTCCGAATTTGATTTAGACTTATGGTTAAGGTGGTTAAGAAATTTAATTGAACCGGGTATTAATCTGACCGAAATATATTTATGTTCATCCATACGTGTGTATTAAATAGATGGTCATCCGGTTTAATTTATTTTAGACGAAAGATTCTTTTCGGTTTAATGTTATGGTTGCATTATAACTATTGTACCGAAATTAAATCCCAAACCAACACATATGTGGTTTATTATTCTGGTGTTGCCCTTCTGAGATGTTTAGATGACAGTTCGGTGGGCCATAATCCACCAGATTCAGTATGAATATCGGATTTTGGAACTGTCGGGGTGTAGGAGGGTCTCTGGTAGTTCGATGCCTTAGGGGAATAAAGAAGATTTATTCTTCGGACATACTCTTCTTGGTGGAGAAGAAGAATAGTAATAACATAGTACATGATATAGATGCAATATTAAACTATGAATTTGTGTTGTGTATCCCCCCCCCCCCAAAAGGAATTGGTGGTGGTTTAGCTTTGATATGGAAAAACTCTGTTGCTTTATCGGTTGTAAGTTCTGATGATAGACTCATTGACTGTAAACTCAGTAATAATGGATATGATTTCTATTTATCATGTGTTTGACTATCATCCAATCCAAAAATTTTGATCTATTCTTTGGGAAAGGTTAGAACAAATAGCTCAAATTCGGAATTATCCTTGGGTACTGTGTGGGGATTTTAATGAAATCCTTCACCCACATGAAAAACATGGTGGAGCAGTAAGAGAACCATGGAACCTTATAAATTTCCAACAGATGGTTTCAACATGTATCTTGACTGATTTACAGCTCAAAGCAAAGAATATGACATGGGCCGGTAAACGGAATAATCAACTGGTTCATTGTTGGTTGGATAGAGCAATGGTTAATGACGAGTGGAAAACAATTTATCTTGCATCTTTTGTAGAATACCTTGATATGTTTGATTCTGATCATTTCCCTGGTATAATTCACATACGTAGACAATCAGAAATAGGAAGGCGGCAATTCAGATATGATCCCCGTTGGGTTAACCATCCAGAATTCCGTAAAGTTGTTGAATATAGTTGGAATAATTTCCAAACAACCTCCCATTCTGAATTGTTATTTCGTCTTCACAATTGCAGGAAACGGTTGGATGTTTGGAAGACAAAGACTTATGTTAATTCTGCTAATCGGATAAAGGAACTGAATTCTGATATTAATCAGGCTAAGTCTTCTTTAGTTTGGGATTCTAACAAAGGTGCTTCCTTAAAAAAGGAGCTAGTTCAAGCTTATGTGGATGAGGAAAAGTATTGGAAGTGAAAAATCAGGAACCAATGACTTAAGGAAAGTGATCAGAATACGAAATTTTTTCATGCAGTGACGAAAAATCGTAGATCTCGTAATACTATTATCTCAATTAAGACAGATGATGGAGATGATGTTTTTGGTTATAAGGAAATTGCTGATCGAGCTACACAATAGTTTTCAACACTCTTTCAGTCATGCTCTACGGGCAATATGGAATTTGTGCTCTCGAATGTCGAAAAATTGGTTTCTGATTCCATGAATGAAAAACGGACATCTGCTGTAACAAAAGAAGAAGTATTTATGGCGATTTCTTCAATAGGAGCTAACAAAACTCCAGGTCCTGATGGTTATTCAGCATCATTTTATCAGCACAATTGGAACATCGTTGGGATTGCAATATTCTAAGAAGTGGATCAATTTTTTCAAAAAGGGGAGATGGTTTCAGAGTTTAACCATACAAATATATGTCTGATTCCTATAATGGAATGTCCTGTTACCATGAAAGACTTCAGACCTATATCACTTTGTAATGTTGTTTACAAAATTATTTCTAAAGTTTTAATCCTTAGATTAAAATCATTCTTTAATGATATTGTTTCGGAAAATCAGGCTGCATTTATCCCGGACAAATAGATAACAGACAATGTACTCATTGCTCATGAAGCTCTACACTCTTTACGAGTACAAAAAACATGTGCTACAAAATACATGGCAGTTAAGACTGAAATGAGTAAAGCATATGATCGGATTGAGTGGAACTTTATGGAAGCAGTTTTACATAAAAAAAGGATTTTCGACTAAATGGGTTCATTGTATCAGGCAATGTGTTACAACTTCTTTTTCCATCCTTATCAATGGAATTCCTTACGGTTTCTTTCGTCCTTCTCGGGGTCTACGTCAAGGCGATGCATTATCACCCTATTTATTTATCCTATGTGCTGATGTGTTAATCACAATCCTTGTTTATGCGGAAACACAGCGTAAAATTCAGCCCTTAAGAGTTAATCGCAATGGTCCACCGATTTCACATTTATTATTTGCTGATGATTCCCTATTTTTCATTAGAGCTGACAGAGCAAATGTTATGAGTCTTCTCCAAATTTTTCAAGAATATGGAAGAGTTGCAGGTCAAAGTATTAATATGGAAAAGTCTTCAATAATTTTTGGATCAAAGGTATTTCATCATACCAGAGCTCACATACATCAGATGTTGGGGATTCAGTCTGTTGGAGGGGGTGGTAAGTATTTAGGACTTCCTGAACAGTTTAAACGTAATAAACACCAGATGTGTATATTTTGGAAAGAGTTCGGTCTCGTATTGAAGGATGGAATCAAAGTTTTTATCTCCTGCTGGAAAGGACATATTGTTCAAATCTGTGTCTTATGTGATGCCAGTGTATTCCATGAATGTCTTCAAATTGCCTAAGGAGAATTGCAATTTATTAGATAAACAACAGTCGCGATTTTGGTGTGGATCGTCTAACCTTCAGAAAAAGACTTCATGGGTATCTTGGCGGAAAATTACAACATCTAAGTTAGTGGGTGGCTTAAGATTTCGGGATTTTCAAAAGTTTAATCAAGTTTTACTAGCAAATCAGTGTTGTAAAATTCTACAACGGCCTCAGTGTCTACTATCAAGAATTTTGAAAAGCCGTTATTATAAATCTGGGGAGTTCATTTCTGCCCCTTTTGGTTCACGCCCATCATTTGGTTGGCAATCACTTGTTCATGGACGTTCTTTACTTTGCTCAGGGTTACGAAGGACTATTGGGAATGGTGTTAAGATTATGCTTGGAGATTCAAACTGGCTTCCAGTTATACCACCTCGAGCGCCAAGATTATTACCATTCACAAATCCATCATTAAAGCTTGATGTCCATATTAATCAGGAATCAGGTTTTTTGGAACGAGGAGATTGTAAATGATCTTATAGAGAAGGACGACCATCGGTTTATCTACAAAATTTTCTTACCTACTGATCGGACTGAAGATGGATGGTACTAGAATTTAACGAACAATGGAATATAGTCTGTTAAATCTGGTTATCGTTATGCGGTAGATAACAATTCAGTATCTCCGATTACTTATCCTCCACTAGTACACCATCAAGATCTGGCTAAAGATATATGGTCTCTTAAAATTCCATCGAAAATAAAACATTTTCTGTGGAGACTACTGTCTAAAGCATTACCTTTAAAATCACACTTATCTTATCAGAAGATTATTCAAGAGAATAAGTGTCTACGATGTTGTGATTCAGAAGAAACAGAGATTCATACTTTCTTTCTTTGTCCTTACGCTCAGTGTGTCTGGAGGCAGTTTGGAATCTCAGTATCTTCAATTTGTGGCAATAGTACCAACATCTACGATAATATTCGCTACTTATCGCAAGCTATAACAGAATACCATTGGATTCTTCTCAAAGATATCAACCTTTCTATCTACTCTGGCATCTTTGGAAGTCTAGGAATGATCTATTATTTAATAACAATAATGTATTGTCTGATACAATAATTCAGAAGAGTACGGAAGATGCTACGGAATGGTTGACTGCTTTGATGATAGATAATAATGTCACCGATACTACAGTAAATAGAACTTTTGTGTCTACGCATTGACAGGCACCTTTACTACATTTGGTTAAATGAAACTACGATGCTGCTCACCGGCCTGGTAATACTCCTTCAGGTTTAGGTTGGATCCTTTGTAACGACAAAGGTATTTTTCTACATGTGGGGAGAGGTAAGTCTCAGGGATGGTCTTTGGTTATCGAGGCGGAATTTACGGCTCTCATATTGGCTATTCAGTCCACATGGTCCTTGGGATATAAGTATGTGATTTTTGAAGGGGATAATTTAAATCTAAACAATCTTCTTAACAAGGACGGCGTAAAATTCCAAATACATCATTATATCAAGACAGTTCAACATTGGATTGCAAAATTTGTTGGCATTCGTTTTGTATATCGATCAAGATTGGCTAATCAAGCAGCGGATGTCTTGGCTTCAATTGTAGTTACCGGAAATTCAAATTAGAATTTATTTCAATCTTGTCCTTTATTTCTCCATTCTATTGTAAACAATGATATTCTATCTTAATAAACATCAATGACGGGAAAAAAACTTATGATTGGTGCTCCTTGAGTAAAATCTTATCAATGAAGCATAATGCATGCCATAAGGCAATTTGGGATACATTGGATTACTTGTAGGCTTTGTCGTAGCTCATTTAGTCTCAAATATTGTCACAATATAGAAAATTGAGCAAGTTTAACGTGGGCATTGGATTCATGTATTTCTGAACTCTAAATCAAAAGTTACAGACGATTTAGTGTGGACATGTCAAGTTGATCGGCCAATTAAAATAATCATTCTAAACTGATCATCAGTGCTCCCTAAGTAAAGGCTTATAAATGAAGCATAATGCATGCCATCACACAATCTGGGATAGATTGGATTAGTTGGAGGCTTTGTCGTACCTATTTTGGATTTAATTTTTTCACAATATTAAAAATTGAGCTAGTTTAACGTGGGCACATGATTTAAGATATTTTAAACTCTAAATCAAAAATTATGAACGATTTAGTGCGGACATGTCAAGTTGATTGGCCACAGATCATTGGTGCTCCTTGAGTAAATTGTTATAAATGAAGCATTATGGATGACATCATGTAGTTTGGGATACATTGGATTATTTGGAGGCTTTGTCGGGATTTGGGTTATTTTGAACTCTAAATAAAAAATTACGAACGATTTAGTGCGGACATGTCAAGTTGATTGGCCACTGATCATCCGTGCTCCTGGAGTAAATGGTTATAAATGAAGCATTATGGATGGCATCATATAGTTTGGGATACATTGGGTTATTTGGAGACTTTGTCGTAACCTTTTTAGTCTCAAATATTGTCAAAATATAGAAAATTGAGCTAGCTTACATGGGCATTAGATTCTTGTCATTCTGAACTGTGAATAAAAATTTACAGATGATTTAGTCCAGATATATCAAGTTGATCATTCTAAATTGATCATTTGTGCTCCTTGACTAAAGCTTACAAGTGACGCATAATGCATGGCATCATGCAGTTTAGAATACGTAGGATTACTTGGAGGCTTTGTCGTAGCCCTTTCAATCTCAAATGTTGTCACACTATTGGAAATTGAGCTAGCTTAACGTGGGCGTTGGATTCGTGTCAATCTGAACTCTAAATAAAAAGTTACGGGCGATTTAGTGCAGACATGTAAAGTTGATCGGCTAGTTAAAATGATCATTCTAAACTGATCATTGGTGTTAGTTAAGTAAAGGCTTATAAATGAAGCATAATGCATGGCATCATGCAGTTTGGGATACATTGGATTACTTAGAGGATTTGTCGTAGGTCTTTCAGTCTCAAATGTCATCACACTATTGAAAATTGAGCTAGCTTAACGTGGGCATTGGATTCTTGTCATTCTGAACTCTACATCAAAAGTTACGGATGATGTAGTGCGGACTTGTAAAGTTGATCGGCCAGTTAAAATGATCATTCTACACTGATCATTCGTGCTCCTAGAGTAAAGGCGTATAAATGAAGCATTATGCATTGCATCACGCATTTTGGGATACAATGGATTATTTGGAAGCTTTTTCGTAGCTCTTTTAGTCTTAAATATTTTCACAATATGGAAAATTGAGCTAGCTTAACGTGGGCGTTATACTCATGTCATTTTGAGCTCTAAATCAAAAGTTAAAGACGAATTTGTGTGGAAATTTTAAATTGATCAGCTAGTTAAAATGATCATTATAAACTGATCATTGGTGCTCCGTCACTAAAGGCTTATAAATGAAGCATAATGCATGGCATCACGCAGTTTTGGATACATTGAATTACTAGGAGGCTTTGTCGTAGATCTTTAGTCTCAAATGTTGTAACAATATAGAAAATTGAGCTAGTTTAACGTGTGCATTGGATTCGTGTCGTTCCGAACTCTAAATCAAAAGTTACGGATGATTTAGTGTGGACATGTCAAGTTGATCAGGCAGTTAAAATCATAATTCTAAACTGACGACTGATGCTCCTTGAGTAAAAGCTTATCAATGAAGCATAATGCATGTCATCAGGCAGTTATGGATACGTTTGATTACTTGGAGGCTTTCTCGTAGCTCATTCAGTCTCAAATATTGTATCAATATAGAAAATTGAGGTAGCTTAACGTGATGTTGGATTCATGTCATTCTAAACTCTAGATCAAAAGTTACGGGCGATTTAGTGCGGACATGTCAAGTTGATCATTCTAAACTTATCATTGGTGCTCCTTCAGTAAATGCTTATAAAAGAATCATAATGTGTGGCATTACGTACTTTGGAATAGTTCGCATTACTTGGAGACTTTCTCATAGCTTTTTCAGTCTTAAATTTTTTCATAATTAAGGAAATTGAGCTAGCTTAATGTAGGCGTAGATTCATGTCATTTCGAACTCTAAATCAAAAGTTCTAGATGATTTAGTGCGGACTTGTCAAGTTGATCGGCCAGTTGAAATGATCATTGTTGCTCCTTGAGTAATGGCTTATAAATGAAGCATAATGCATGACATCACTCAGTTTGGGATACATTGGATTACTTAGAGGCTTTTTCGTAAGTCTTTCACGCAGAAATGTAGTCACAGTATGAAAAGTTGAGCTAGCTTAACGTGGGCATTGGACTCATGTCATTTTGAGCTCTAAATCAAAAGTTAAAGAGGATTTAGTGCGGACATGTCAGGTTGATCAGCTAGTTAAAATGGTCATTCTAAACTTATCATTGGTGCTCCTTGAGTAAAGTCTAATAAAAGAAGCATAATGCATGGCATCACACATTTTGGAATAGTTTGGATTACTTGGAGGCATTCCCATTGCTATTTTGGTCTTAAATTTTATCAAAGTTGAGAAAATTGAGCTAGATGAGCGTGGGCGTTGGATTCGTGTCATTTGGAACTCTAAATCAAAATATATAGACGATTTAATGCAGATTTGTCAAGTTGATCAGCCAGTTAAAATGATCATTCTAAAATGATCATTGGTGCTCCTCGAGTAAAAGCTTATCAATGAAGCATAATGCATGGCATCACGCAGTTTGGTATACATTGGATTACTTGGAGGATTTTTGTAGATCATTTAGTCTCAAATGTTGTCACAATATAGAAAATTAAGCAAGTATAACCTGGGCGTTGGAATCGTGTATTTCTTAACTCTAAATCAAAAATTACGGACGATTTAGTACGGATATGTCAAGTTGATCTGCCAGTTAAAATGATCATTCTAAACTGATCATTGGTGCTCCTTTAGTAAATGCTTATAAATGAAGCATAATGTATGGCATCACGCAGTTTGGAATAGTTTGGATTACTTGAAGGTTTTCTTGTCGCTAATTCTGTCTTAAATTTTGACACAATTTAGAAAATTAAGCTGGCTTAACGTGGGCGTTGGATTCGTGTCATTTCAAACTCTATATCAAAAGTTATGGACGATTTAGTGTGACATGTCAGGTTGATCGGCCAGTTAGAATGATCATTCTAAACTAATCATTGGTGCTCCTTGAGTAAAGGCTTAAAAATGAAGAATAATGCATGGCATCACGCAGTTTGGGATACATTGGATTACTTGGATGCTTTGTCATAAACCTTTTAGTCTCAAATGTTGTAATAATATAGAAAACTGAGGTAGCTTCACGTGGGCGTTGGATTCGGGTCATTCCAAACTCTAAATTAAAAGTTACAAACGATTTAGTACGGACTTGTCAAGTTTATTGGCCAGTTAAAATGATCATTCTAAACTGTTGAATGGTGCCCCTTGAGTATAAGCTTATCGGTGAAGCATAATGCATGGCATTAGGCAGTTTGGGATACATTGGATTACTTGAAAGCTTTGGCTTAGCTAATTTTCAGTCTCAAATGTTGTCACAATATAGAAAATTGAGCAAGTTTAACGTGGGCATTGGATTCGTGTCATTCCGAACTATAAATCAAAAGTTCAGACGATTTAGTACGCATATGTCAAGTTGATCGGGTTGTTAAACTGATCATTCTAAACTGATCATTCTAAACTGATCATTGGTGCTCCTTATGCTAAGGATTATAAATGAAACATAATGCATGGCATCACGCAGTTTGGGATAGATTGGATTACTTGGAGGCCTTTTCGTTGCTCTTTCAGTCTCAAATGTTGTCATAATATGGAAAATTGAGCTACCTTATCGTGGGCGTTGGATTCGTGTTATTCTGAACTATAAATAAAAAGTTACTGACAATTTAGTGTGGACATGTCAAGTTGATCAGCCAGTTAAAATGACCATTCTAAACTGATCATTGGTGATCCTTAAGTAAAGGCACATAAATGAAGCATAACGCAATGCGTCACGTAGGTTGGGATACATTGGATTAGTTGGGGGCTTTTTGTAACTCTTTCACTCTCAAAAGTTGTCACAATATGGAAAATTGATCTAGCTTAACGTAAGCATTGGACTCATGTCATTTTGACCTCTAAATCAAAAGTTAAAGGCGATTTATTGCCGATATGTCATGTTGATCAGCTAGTTAAAATGATCATTCTAAACTTATCATTGGCGCTCCTTGAGTAAAGGCTTATAAAAGAAGTATAATGCATGGCATCACGTATTCTGGAATAGATTGGATTACATGAAGGCTATCTCGTTGCTATTTTGGTCTTCAATTTTGTCACAATTTAGAAAATTGAGCTAGCTTAACGTGGGTGTTGCATTCGTGTCATCTCGAACTATAAATCAAAAGTTATGGACGATTTAGTGCGGACATGTCAAGTTGATTACCAGTTAAAATGATCATTTTAAAATAATCATTGGTGATCCTTGAGTAAAGGCTTATAAATGAAGCGTAATGCATAGCATTACGCAGTTTGGGTTACATTGGATTACTTAGAGGTTTTGTCATAGATCTTTCAATCTCAAATATTGTCACAATATAGAAAATTATCATAGCTTAACGTGGGCGTTGGATTCGTGTCATTTTGAACTCTAAATCAAAAGTTACAGACAATTTAGTGCAGACATGTTTAGTTGATCGGCTAGTTAAAATGATCATTCTAAAGTGATCATTGGTGCTCCTTGTGTATAGGCTTATATATGAAGCATAATGTATGGCATCACGCAGTTTGGAAAAGATTGGACTATTTTGAGGCTTTATCGTTGCTATTTCGGTCTTAAAATTTGAAACAATATAGAAAACTGAGCTAGCTTAACGTGCGCATTGGATTCATGTCATTCTGAAGTCTAAATAAAAAATTACGGGCGATTTAGTGCGAACATGTCAAGTTGATTGGCCAATTGAAGTCATCATTCTAAACTGATCATTGGCGCTCCTTAAGAAAAGGCATATAAATGAAGCATAATGCATGACATCACATACTTTGGGATACGTTGGATTACTTGGAGGCTTTTTAGTAACTCTTTCAAAACTCAAATGTTCTCACAATATGGAAAATTGAGCTAGCTTAACGTGGGTGTTGAACTCATGTCATTTTGAGCTTTTAATCAAAAGCTAAAGACGATTTAGTGCGGACTTGTCAAGTTGATCAGCTAGTTAAAATGATCATCCTAAACTTGTCATTGGTGCTCCTCGAGCAAAGGCTTATAAATGAAGCATAATGCATGGCATCACTTAGTTTGGGATACATTGGATTACCTGGAGGCTTTGTCTTAGATCTTTCACTCTCAAATGATGTAACAATATTGAAAATAGAGCTGCCTTAACGTGGGTGTTGGATTCGTGTCATTTAGAAGTCTAAATCAAAAGTGACAGACAATTTAGTGCAGACATGTCTAGTTGATCGGCTAGTTAAAATGATTATTCTAAACTTATCATTGCTGCTCTTTAAGTAAAGGCATATAAATGAGAATCATGCAGGACATCACGTAGTTTGGGATACATTGGATTACTTTGAAGGTTTTTCGTAACTCTTTTAGTCTCAAATTTTGTAACAATATAGAAAATTGAGCTAGCTTAACGTGGGCGTTGGACTCATGCCATTTTGAGCTCTAAATCAAAGGTTACGGACGGATGAGTGCAGACATGTCAAGTTGATCGACCCGTTAAAATGATCATTCTAAACAGATCATTTGTGCTCCTAAACTAAAGGCTTATAAATAAAGCTTAATGCTTGGCATCAGGCAGTTTTGGATAGAATTGATTATTTGGATGTTTTTCATAGCTCCTTTAGTTTCAAATGTTGTTACAATATGGAAAATTGAGAAGCATAACGTAGGCGTTGGACTTGTGTCATTCTGAACTCTATATCAAAAGTTACGGACGATTTAGTGCGGACATGTCAAGTTGATCAGCCAGTTAAAATGATCATTCTAAAATGATTATTGGTGCTCCTTAAGTAAAGGCGTATAAATGAAGCATAATGCATGGCATCACGTAGTTTGGAATATATTTGATTAGTTGGAAGCTTTTTCGTAACTCTTTCACTCTCAAATGTTGTCACAATATGGAAAATTGAGCTGGCTTAACGTTGGCGTTGGACTCTAAATCAAAAGTTAAAGAAGATTTGGTGAAGACATGTCAAGTTAAATGATCATTCTAAACATGTCAGTGTTGCTCCTTGAATAAAGGCTTATAAATGAAGCATAATGCATGGCATCACGCAGTTTGGAATAGTTTAGATTACGTAGAGGCTTTCTTGTAGCTATATTGCTCCTTAATTTAGTTACAATTTAGAAAATTGATCTAACTTAACTTGGGCAATGGATTCATGTCATTTCAAACTCTAAATCAAAATTTATGGACGATTTAGTGTGGATATGTCATGTTGATCAGCCAATTAAAATGATAATTCTAAACTGATCCTTGGTGCTCCTTGAGTAAAGGCTTATAACTGAAGCATAACGAATGGCATCACACAGTTTGTGATACATTGGATTACTTGAAGGCTTTGTCGTATGCTTTTCAGTCTCAAATGTTGCAACAATGTAGAAAATTGAGCTAGCTTAACATGGGCATTATATTTGTGACATTCTGAACTCTAAATTAAAAGTTACGAACGATTTAGTGCGAACATGTCAAGTTGATCGGCCAGTTAAAATGATCATTCTAAACTGATGATTGGTGCTTCTTCAGTAAAAGCTTATCAATGAAGCATAATGCATGGTATCAGGCAGATTGGGATACATTTGATTACTTGGAGGCTTTGTCATAGCTCATTTTCAGGCTCAAATGTTGTCACAATACAGAAGACTGATCAAGATTAACGTGGGTGTTGGATTCGTGTCTTTCGGAACTCTAAATCACAAGTTACGGACGATTTAGTGCGGACTTGTCAAGTTGATCGGCCAGTTAAAATGATCATTCTAAACTTATCATTGGTGATATTCGAGTAAAGGCATATAAATGAAACATAATGCATGACATCACTTAGTTTGGGATACATTGGATTACTTGGAGGCTTTGTCATATATCTTTCATTCTCAAATTATGTAACAATATAGAAACTTTAGCTAGCTTAACGTGGGCGTTGGATTCGTGTCATTCTGAACCCTAAATCAAAAGTTACAGACGATTTAGTGTGCACATGTCAAGTTGATCGGCCAGTTTAAATGATCATTCTAAAATGATCATTGGTGGTCCTTAAGTAAAGGCATATAAATGAAGCATAATGCATGCCATCACGTAGTTTGGGATAGATAGGATTACTTGGAGGCTATTTCGTAACTCTTTCACTCTCAAATGTTGTCACAATATGGAAAATTGAGCTAGCTTAAAGTCGGCATTGGACTCAAGTCATTCCGAACTTTAAATCAAAAGTTATAGATGATTTAGTGCGGATATGTCAAGTTGATCGGCCAATTAAAATGATCATTCTAAACAGATGATTGATGCTCCTTGAGTAAAATATTATCAATGAGGCATAATGAATGGTATCAGGCAATTTGGGATACATTGTATTACTTGGAGGCTTTGTCGTAGCTCATTTTCAATCTCAAATGTTGTCACAATATACAAAATTGAGATAGGTTAACGTGGGTGTTCGACTCAAGTTATTTTGAGCTCTAAATCAAAAGTTAAAGATGATTTATTGCGGACTTGTCAAGTTGATGAGCTAGTTAAAATGATTATTCTAAACTTATCACTGGTGCTTCTTGAGTTAAGTCTTATAAAAGAAGCATAATGCATAGCATCACGCAGTTTGAAGTAGTTTGGATGATCTGGAGGCTTTCTCATAGCTATTTCGGTCTTAAATTTTGTCACAATTTAGAAACTTGAGCTAGCTTAATGTGGCTTTGGGTTCGTGTCATTTCGAACTGTAAATCAAAAGATAAAAACGATTTAGTGCGGACTTGTCAAGTTCATCGGCCAGTTAAAATGATCATTTTTAAACTGATCATTGGTGCTAATTGTGTAAAGTATTATAAATGATGCGTAATGCATGGCGTCACGCAGTTTGGGATACATTAGATTACTTGGAGGCTTTTTCGTTGGTCTTTCAATCTCAAATGTTGTCAGAATATGGAAAATTGAGCTAGCTTAACATGGGCGTTTGATTCTTGTCATTCAGAACTCTAAATAAAAAGTTACTGACAATTTAGTGTGGACATATCAACTTGATCGACCAGTTAAAATGACCATTCTAAACTGATCATTGGTGATACTTATGTAAAGGCATATAAATGAAGCATAATGCAATGCGCCACGTATGTTGTTTGTAACACTTTCAGTCTCAAAAGTTGTCACAGTATGGAAAATTGAGCTAGGTTAACGTGATTGTTGGAATCATGTCCTTTTCACCTCTAAATCAAAAGTTAAAGGTGATTTAGTGCGGACATGTCATGTTGATCAGCTAGTTAAAATGATCATTCTAAACTTATCATTGGTGCTACTTGAGTAAAGGCTCATGAAAGAAGTATAATGCATGGCATCACGCAGTCTGGAATAGTTTGGATTACTTGAAGGCTTTCTCGTAGCTATTTTGGTCTTAAATTTTGTCACAATATAGAAAATTGAGCGAGCTTAACGTGGGTGTTGCATTCTTGTCATTTCGAACTATAACCCAAAAGTTATGGACGATTTAGTGCAGACATATCAAGTTGATTGCCAGTTAAAATGATCATTCTAAACTAATCATTGGTGCTCCTTTAGTAAAGGCTTATAAACGAAGCGTAATGCATGGCATCACGCAGTTTGGGATACATTGGATTACTTAGAGGCTTTGTCGTAGATCTTTAAATTTCAAATATTGTCACAATATAGAAAACTAACTTAGCTTAACGTGAGCGTTGGATTCATGTCATTATGAACTCTAAATCAAAAGTTACGGACAATTTAGTGCGGAATGTTTAGTTGATCGTCTAGTTAAAATGATCATTCTAAACTGATCATTGGTGCTCCTTGTGTATAGGGTTATATATGAAGCATAATGTATGTCATCATGGAGTTTGGAAAAGATTAGACTATTTGGAGGCCTTATCGTAGCTATTTCAGTCTTAAAATTAGTAACAATATAGAAAACTGAGCTAGCTTAAGGTGGGCGTTGGATTCGTGTCATTCTGAAGTCTAAATAAAAATTATGGGTGATTTATTGCAAACATGTCAAGTTGATTGGCCAATTGAAATGATCATTCTAAACAGATCATTGGTGCTCCTTAAGTAAAGGCATATAAATGAAGCATAATGCATGACATCACATACTTTGGGATACATTGGATTACTTGGAGGTTTTTTAGTAACTCTTTCAAACTCAAATGTTGTCACAATATGAAAAATTGAGCTAGAGGAACGTGGGCATTGGACTCATGTCATTTTGAGCTTTTAATCAAAAGTTAAAGATGATTTAGTGCGGACATCTCAAGTTGATCAGCTAGTTAAAATGATCATCCTAAACTTATCATTGGTGCTCCTCGATTAAAGGCTTATAAATGAAGCATAATGCATGGCATCACTTAGTCTGGGATACATTGGATTACTTGGAGGCTTTGTCTTATATCTTTCAATCTCAAATGATGTAACAATATAGAAAATTGAGCTAGTTTAACGTGGGCGTTAGATTCGTGTCATTCTGACTCTAAATCAAAAGTTACCGATGATTTAGTGCAGACATATCAAGTTGATCGACCAGTTAAAATGATCATTCTAAATTGATGATTGGTGCTCCTTGAGTAATAGCTTATCAATGAAGCATAATGCATGACATCACGCAGTTTGGGATACATTGGATTACTTGGAGGCTTTGCCGTTGCTCATTTAGTCTCAAATGTTGTCACAATTTAGAAAATTGAGCAAGCATAAACTAGGCGTTAGATTCGTGTAATTCTGAACTCTGAATCAAAAGTTACGGACGATTTAGTGCGCACATGTAAAGTTGATCTGCCAGTAAAAATAATCATCCTAAACTTATCATTGGCGCTCCTTGAGTAATGGCTTATAAAAGAAGCATAATGCATGGCATCATGCAGTTTGGAATAGTTTTGATTACTTGGAGGCTTTCTCGTAGCTATTTTGGTCTTCAATTTTATCACAATTTAGAAAATTGAGATGGCTAAACGTGTGTGTTGGATTCGTATTATTTCAAATCTATATCAAAAGTTATGGAAAATTTAGTGCGGACATGTCAAGTTTATTTGCCAGTGAAAATGATCATTCTAAACTGATCATTGGTGCTACTTGAGTAAAGGCTTATAAATGAAGCATAATGCATGGCATCACGCATTTTGGGATACATTGGATTACTTGGAGACTTTTTTTGAAGACCTTTTAGTCTCAAATGTTGTAATAATATAGAAAATTGAACTAGCTTAATGTGGTTGTTGGATTCGTGTCATTCTGAACTCTAAATTAAAAGTTACGAACGATTTAGTGTGGACATGTCAAGTTGATCGGCCAATTAAAATGATCAGTCTAAACTGTTGATTGGTGCTCCTTGAGTAAAAGCCAACCAATAAAGAAGAATGCATGGCATCAGGCAGTTTGGGATAAATTGGATTACTTGGATGCTTTGTCGTAGCTCAATTTCAGTCTCAAAT
Organism: Pugionium cornutum; assembly: GCA_018901935.1. Classification (NCBI taxonomy): domain Eukaryota; kingdom Viridiplantae; phylum Streptophyta; class Magnoliopsida; order Brassicales; family Brassicaceae; genus Pugionium; species Pugionium cornutum. The sequence goes on along the minus strand of JAENJI010000012.1, from coordinate 2,065,225 downwards.
GTTATCACAATATAGAAAATTGAGAAAGATTAACGTGGATGTTGGATTCATGTCATTCCGAATTGTAAATCAAAAGTTCAGACGATTTAGTACGGACATGTCAAGTTGATCGGCTTGTTAAACTTATCATTCTAAACGGATCATTGGTGCTCCTTAAGTAATGGCTTATAAATGAAGCATAATGCATGAAATCACGTAGTTTGGGATAAATTGGATTACCTGTAGGCTTTTTTGTAGCTCTTTTAGTCTCAAATTTTGTCACACTATGGAAAACTGACCTAGCGTAACGTGGGTGTTGGATTCGTGTCATTCTAAGAACTAAATAAAAAGTTACGGACGATTTAGTGGGGATATGTCAAGTTGATTGGCAAGTTAAAATGATCATTCTAAACTGATCATTGGTGCTCCTCAAGTAAAGGCATATAAATGAAGCATAATGCAATGCGTCACGTAGGTTGGGATACATTGGATTACTTGGAGGGGTTTTGTAACTCTTTAATTCTCAAATGTTGTCACAATATAGAAAATTGAGATAGCTTAACGTTGGCGTTGGACTCATGTCGTTTTGAGCTTTAAATCAAAAGTTAAAGACAATTTAGTGCAGACATGTCAAGTTGATCAGCTAGTTAAAAGGATCATTCTAAACTTATCATTTGTTGCTCCTTGAGTATAAGCTTATAAAAGAAGCATAATACAAGGCCTCACGCAGTCTGAAATAGTTTGAATTAGTTGTAGGCTTCCTCGTAGCTATTTTGGTCTTAAATTTTGTCACAATTTAGAATATTGAGCTAGCTTAACGTGGGCGTTGGATTCTGAAGATGTAGCTGTTTGACACTTACCCTTGAACTACTTGAGAAGTAGTACAAGAAGTAAGTCAAGATCGCCTGCAGAACTCCCAAGAGGCAAAGTAACGAAGCAAGGAATTGGACTACGTGAGAAGCCCATTGAGAAGGACCCAACAAGCAGGGATCAAGTGAAATAGGGTACAAAAAGGCAGTAAAGTGAAGAACAAGGAATTTTCCTATTCTTGTAAAAGAATAAGGAAACTTGCAATAAAAAGAGATATAGAAATCTCATGGAAAAAAGGAAGTCGACCCTAGGGCTTTGCATGAAGAAATAAGGATATATAAGGAGGGAGAACAGTGGGGGCGAATTCAACACTCACAAAAGAGAGCTTTTATTCAAGGGTTTTGGGATTTCTAAGAGAGAATACAAAACTAAAGGGGTAAAAGGGTTTTGGTGAGGGGTTCCAAGATTGTGTGCAATCTTGTGAACGTGTGAGGCTAGTGTAACAAGTCAAGGGCGTCTTGAGCTTGTTCAAGATCTTTTTGGGTGAGACTTGAGAGTGCATCTAAAAGATCTTCTAGTAGAGACACGTACTGCCCTAATCGTTGTATCACTGCTTGACGCAGTTTTTCTATTTCGAATAGCTTTTGCATTTTCAATTGGTATCAGAGCGGGCACTTGTTGGGTTATATACAAGTGTGATTCTGGAGAAAAAATGGAAAGCTATTCAGATCTAGTTAACAGCTCGAGGGTGATACTAGATTCGGGAAACTATGGCTTTTTGAAGGCAAGGATGAAGTCCTTGATTCGGGGCATAGATGTGTTAGCCTGGAAGGCTGTTCTTGTTCAATGGGAAGAACCCACGATCAAGAATGAAGAAGGAATAGTAAGTGTGAAACCTGAGGAAGATTGGACAGAGGAGGAACTCAAGAGGTCCAAGTTTAACTCAAGGGCGCTTACTGCGATACACTGCAGTGTATCAAAGAAAACCTTTGAACTGATACAAGGGTGTGAAACTGCAAAAGAGGCGTGGGACACTCTACAAACCCATTTTGAAGGAACCAAGAAGGTTCAGAGCTCACGGAAGGATCTACTGGCTTCCAGATTTGAGAATCTGAGGATGGAAGATCATGATTCTATTTCAGATTTTAGCTCGAAGCTGAGCTCGCTGGCACAAGAAGCGTCAACACTTGGTAAGAAATACAAAGATACCAAGTTAGTCAAAAAATTTCTAAGGTGCCTGCCAGCAAAATTCATGGCATATAAATCAGCGCTTAGTGTATCGCAAAATCTTGATGAAATCAGTTTTGCCGAAGTGGTTGGGATGCTACTAGCTCATGAGTTAGAGCTTGAAGGAGTTAAGAAGCCAAAAATTTTGGCTTCTAGTGCATCTGCAGCTCAGGCATGTGAGTTTGATGGAGAAGTCTCCATGAGTCTGTTAGTACGAAGGTTTGGCCGTGTACAAAGGAAGATGGAACAAGACGATAAATCAAGAAAAGTTGATCCCATCAAGAAGTATACTGAAGTAGATAAAACAGTAAAGAAACTTGATGTGGAATGCCATGAATGCAAGGGATGGGGTCATTTTGAAGCTGAATGTCCCACTGTTAAGAAAAGAGAGTTAATATGCTTAAAATGCAAAGGTATCGGTCATACTCAGACAGAATTTATGAACAATCAAAAATCAAGGAGAGAAAAGTTTATGTTGGCAGAAGATGACTCAGATGATGCTGCTGAAGATGAAGTGAACAACTTTGTGGGAATCATTGAACAAGAATCAGATGATGAGGATGAAGAAATCGATCTAATAGAAAGCTACAGAGAGATTCGTGAGACACTTATCAGGCTTGGCAGAGAAAATTCAGTCCTAACTAAGGAGAAAAAACGACTTGAAGCACTGGTTGAGTCACTATAGAGTGACCTTGAAGCTAAAAAGAAGATAAATCAGGAAGGATTGTCAACAACAAGGGAAAAGCTAAGATTGACATTCAACTACGAGCAACTAGAAAAGGAGCTTCAGTCTGAAAGAGAGTTATCAACTAGACTCCAATCCGAACTGAATCAGCAACACAAAAAGATCCACATGTTTGCTGGTACTAGGCAACTGGATCAGATTTTAAGCTGTGGGAGGACCATGAACTCCCACATGGGATTGGGCTACAGTGGAAGAGAGGAAAACTATCTTGGAGAAACCCGTTTTGTGTCAGCTAATCAGTATCTTCAATCGGCTCATGCATCAAAAAGTAGGTCAACACGCAGAATCCACTGTTACTTCTGTGGAAAAGCAGGGCATATCAAAGCTTATTGTTATAGATACATGAGAAGAATCAAGAGAATCAGAAGTCAACGGAGATTCACATGGAATAGTGTGCGAAATCAAGTCTGGGTGAAAAAGTCTGATCTTCAAGATAAAATGAGTAGAAGTGCAGTAGAGAATACATTATGGAGTGCATCAAAGAGCACATCACGCAGTGCATCAAAGAGCACATAAGGGAGTGCATCAGAGGAAAATTATTACAGTAATATGGCTCTGGTTGCAGGTAAATATGATGAAATTGGCCCTTGGTAATTTGATAGTGGATGTTCTCGTCACATGATAGGTTCAGCAAGTAATCTTAAAGAGGTTCAGCAAGTTAAGAAAGGAAAAGTGACCTTTGGTGATGGAGGTCGTGGAGTCATTCAAGGAAAAGGTAAAACATGTAATGGATTACCACAATTGGATAATGTTTATCTTGTTAAAGGTCTCAAAGCCAATCTGATCAGTGTGAGCCAACTCTACAACAAAGGACTAACTGTGGCATTCACTAGTACAGACTGTGAGGCAGTAAATCAGAATGGTGAAAGGACACTGAAGGGGGTTCGATCTGGAAACAACTGCTACGTCTGGGAGAATCCGACTCAGTGTCTCAGTGCAAGGGATGATCTACATCTGTGGCATCAACGTTTGGGGCAAATGAATGTTCGAAATTTAACTACTCTAGTTAAAAATGAGATAGTACGGGGAGTACCTCAAATCAAGGGAGAAGATCCTATAATTTGTGGACCATGCAACAAAGGAAAACAAGTTAAAGTCCAGCATAAGAAGGTCACTGACGTTCAAACCAAAGCAGTACTAGAGCTAGTGCATATGGATTTGATGGGACCAATGCAAGTTGAAAGTTTGGGTGGTAAAAGTACGTCTTTGTGCTTGTGGATGACTACTCCAGGTTTACGTGGGTTCGCTTCATTCGCGAAAAATCAGAAACAGCAGACAGTTTCAGGATATGGGCACTCCAATTGGTAAATGAGAAGGGAAGCATCAAAAAGGTGCGAAGCGATCATGGAGGAGAGTTCCAAAATGATACTATAAAGGTGTTTTGTGAAAATCATGGAATATCTCATCAATTTTCTGCTCCAAGGACTCCTCAACAAAATGGGGTGGTTGAGAGGAAGAATATAACACTTCAGGAGATGGCTCGAGTCATGATTCATGGAAATAACGTTCCTGTAAGATTTTGGGCAGAAGCAATCAATACAGCGTGCTACACAGTCAATAGAGTGTACGTTAGGAAGGGAACAACAAAGACCCCATATGAGCTGTGGAAGGGAAAAGTATCAAATCTCAGTTACTTTCATGTCTTTGGATGTAAGTGTTACATTCTCAATGACAAAGATCATCTGGGAAGTTTGATTCACGAAGTGACGAAGGGATGTTTCTGGGTTATTCAGGAAGTAGCTCTGCATTTAGAGTATACAACATGAGATCAAGTGTGATTATGGAGTCTGTCAATGTGGTGTTTGACGACCAGTCTCTCACGAAGTGGGATGAAGGGAGTTTTGACAGTGAGACAGATCAACCAGAAAGGGACAATCGGGAACAAATCATGCCAACAGAAGATTTAAGTAGCTCAGAGGATCATAGTAACTCAGATCAAGATCCTACAGAATAGGACTCTGATCAACAAGTTCGCAGAAACCATTCAGCAAATGATGTCATTGGAAGTGTGATGGATGGAAGGAAAACTCGAGGTGTGAAGATCAACTTTAGAGAAATGGTACGTTTCGCTAGCTTTGTCTCAGTTCTTGAACCAAAATCACATGTTCAGGCACTTGAAGATGAAATCTGGATTGTTGCGATGGAAGAAGAATTAGAACAGTCTGTGCGAATTGATGTATGGGAGTTGGTCCCTCGATCTGATGGAGTAAATGTGGTTGCCACAAAGTGGATTTTCAAGAACAAGATTGATGAAAATGGAGTGGTGGTACGGAACAAGGCTCGACTTGTAGCTGAAGGTTACTCTCAAACTGAGGGAATTGATTTTGAAGAAACTTTTGCTCTAGTGGCTCATCTCGAGTCTATCAGGCTATTCCTAGGTCCCCTCCTCGTTCACTGCAACAACACGAGTGCTATCAGTATATCAAGGAATCCGGTATAGCACTCGCGCACAAAACACATCGATATTTGACACCACTTTATCCACGATCTAGTGGAGGATAAACAGGTAGTGGTTGAACACATTGTCACTGATTTGCAACTGGCTGGTTTATTTACAGAACCATTAGATTTTATTCGTTTTATCACATTAAGAAATGCAATTGGTGTTTGCGAGATATGACTCTGCTTAAAGCCTGTAGGACTGGACTATGTGCTGATCAAGAAGCATATGAAATTTTGATTTAGTTTGGATCATTCGCTTCGTGAAAAAGAGCTACCTATCATGTCGTCATCTCTGACTCTCAGTACAGGTGTCATGGAGTGACGTATCATCGAGCTGCTCTTGAGAAATCAAGTGATGGAGCTGTCTCACGTGCTGTTACAAAAAAAAGGCAGAAAAACGAAGCAAAGAAAAATCTGGAGAACAAAAAGAAAAGAAAACAAGAAAAAGAAAGTCAAATAGGAGAACACAAAGCTCAAATTGTGTATCTCAATCTTCTGTCACTCCTTGAACAAAGGTTGAAAACTGACTCAGTGCATGATAAAGACATGATAGTGTGAAAGCTAGTCACAGCAGTAGTGACCACCAGACATTACGAATCCGGCCAAGCAGAGTATGCTATCTTGATCTCGTACAAAATCGGTTAGAGTCATGTTGAGCAATCTCGTTGTATACTTGTGTGGCATATTCTTGCCATCTTTTTTCCTGTTTGATTCAGTCACCAGTTGCTTGGTGATGTATGTGACAACCATGCCAGTTGGTTCCCCATAGCGTTGGATATTGTTTATGGTTGTTGGTCTCTTGTGTTGTGCTTGAGGCTGTACTACTAATTTGTTGTCAAGTGGTTGATACAGTGACCTTGTGAGGAGGATCTTTTTCATTGGTTGATACAGTGAGCTTGTTAAGGAGTCTTGATGCAATGGTTGACCTTGTGTTTGAAAGAGGCAAGCAGTCTGCGGCTGAGTTTTGTGACGGGCTTGTTGACACTGTTGTTGCACTATCAGCTCTTGGTGATGTTGGTCGTCAACTTCAACATGCCTTCAAAGGTATTGTGTTTTTAACTTATGTGCTCACAAGCAGGGGGAGAAGAGGATCTCAGTACTAATTCTGAGTCATTCTGATAGTACAACAGTTTATCCTCTTAGTATTGATTTTGAGTCATTCTGATAGTACAACAGTTTGTGTTAAACCAAGTTTTTTTAGAATCTCATTGTGGTAGCAGTTAAGATGACTAGACCTTTTCTATAAGTGTCTGCTATGATAACTAAGATGGCTAGAATCATGAGTTAGATTTGTGTTTATAAACAGGACCTTGGAACTGAGTCTGAATTATTTAGTAAGGATCTTAAGGATGCGCAAGTGTTGAATCATTTTAGTAAGGATCTTAAGGATGCGCAAGTGTTAGTGTGAAAATGTTTGTGTGGTTGTTGTGCAGTTAGATCGAGTTCTGTGGATGTCTAACTAAGGCTAGAATCATGGGGGGAGAATGATTGGTTGTTTTTGTTAGGACTAGAATCGTGGGGGAGAATGTTTTTGTAACCAACTCATATATCTCTCCGAACAGTTTTTTTCTAACATAAATTTGAGATCAAATCAAATTTGTGGTTGTTGTTTCTCTGTTTCTCGTGTGTGGTGTGAAATCCTCTGTTCAGGTGCTTGTAAGACACATAAGTTAAAAAGGGGGAGATTGAAGATGTAGCTGTTTGACACTTACCCTTGAACTACTTGAGAAGTAGTACAAGAAGTAAATCAAGATCGCCTGCAGAACTCCCAAGAGGCAAAGTAACGAAGCAAGAAATTGGACTACGTGAGAAGCCCATTGAGAAGGACCCAACAAGCAGGGATCAAGTGAAATAGGGTACAAAAAGGCAGTAAAGTGAAGAACAAGGAATTTTCCTATTCTTGTAAAAGAATAAGGAAACTTGCAATAAAAAGAGATATAGAAATCTCATGGAAAAAAGGAAGTCGACCCTAGGGCTTTGCACGAAGAAATAAGGATATATAAGGAGGGAGAACAGTGGGGGCGAATTCAACACTCACAAAAGAGAGCTTTTATTCAAGGGTTTTGGGATTTCTAAGAGAGAATACAAAACTAAAGGGGTAAAAGGGTTTTGGTGAGGGGTTCCAAGGTTGTGTGCAATCTTGTGAACGTGTGAGGCTAGTGTAACAAGTCAAGGGCGTCTTGAGCTTGTTCAAGATCTTTTTGGGTGAGACTTGAGAGTGCATCTAAAAGATCTTCTAGTAGAGACACGTACTGTCCTAATCGTTGTATCACTGCTTGACGCAGTTTTTCTATTTCGAATACCTTTTGCATTTTCAGATTCGTGTCATTTCAAAATATAAATCAAAAGTTACGGACGATTTAGTGTGGACATGTCATGTTGATCGCCCGTTAAATGATCATTCTAAACTGATCGTTGGTGCTCCTTGAGGAAAGGCTTATAAATGAAGCGTAATGCATGGCATCACACAGTTTAGGATACATTGGATTACCTAGAGGCTTTGTCGTAGATCTTTCAGTCTCAAATGTTGTCACAATATAGAAAATTAAGCTAGCTTAATATGGGCGTCGGATTCGTGTCATTCTGAACTCTAAATCAAAACTTACATACAATTTAGTGCGGACATGTTAAGTTGATCGGATAGTTAAAATGATTATTATAAACTTATCATTGGTGCTCCTTGTGTACATGCTTATATATGAAGCATAATGTATGATATCACGCAGTTTGGAAAAGAACTAGAAATAAGACAAGCAAAAGGATAGAAACAACCTGGTTTAGGAGCTTTAAAATTAGTCATTGGATTACTTAGAGAGTTTACCGTAGCTATTTCCGTCTTTAAATTAGTCACAATAAAGAAAATTGAGCTAGATTAACGTGGGTGTTGGATTCGTGTCATTTTGAACTCTAAATCAAAAGTTACGAACAATTTAGTGCGAACATGTCAAGTTGATCGGCCAATTAAAATGATCATTCTAAACTGATCATTGGTGCTACTTAAATAAAACCATATAAATGAAGCATAATGCATGGCATCACATACTTTGGGATAGATTGGATTACTTAGAGGATTTTTTGTAACTTTTTCACACTCAAATGTTGTCACAATATTTAAATTTGAGCTAGTTTAACGTGGGCGTTGGATTCGTGCCATTCTAAACTCTAAATAAAAATTTACGGTTGATTTAGTGCGAACATGTCAAGTTTATCTGCCAATTAAAATGATCATTCTAAGCTGATTATTGGTGCTCCTTAAGTAAAGGCATACAAATGAAGCATAATGCATGGAATCACATAGTTTGGGATACATTGGATTACTTGGAGGCTTTTTCGTAACTTTTTGAGACTTAAATGTTGTCACAATATGAAAATTAAGCTAGATTAACGTGGGTGTTGGACTCATGTTATTTTGAGCTCTAAATCAAGAGATAAAGACGATTTAGAGCGGACATGTGAAGTTGATCCGCTAGTTAAAATGATCATTCCAAACTTATCATTGGTGCTACTCGAGTAATGGCTTATAAATGAAGCATAATGAATGCATCACTTAGTTTGGGATATATTGGATTACTTGCAGGCTTTGTCATTGATCTTTTAGTCTCGAATGATGTATCAGTATAGAAAATGTAGCTAGCTTAACGTGGGCATTGGATTCGTGTCATTCTGAACTCTGAATCAAAAGTTACGGACAATTTAGTGCGGATATGTCAAGTTGATTGGCCAGTTAAAATGATCATACTAAACTGATCATTGGTGCTCCTTAAGTAAAGGCATAAAAATGAAGCATATTTTGAGAACTTTAGTGATTGAAAGAGGAACGACCAAACCTCCAAGTAATCCAATATATCGCAAACTGCGTGATGACATGCATTATGCTTCATTTATAAAGCTTTACTCAAGGAGCACCAATGATTATTTTAGAATGATCATAATGCAGTTATTATCAACTCTAAATCAAAAGTTAAAGACGATTTAGTGCGGACATGACAAGTTGATCATCCAGCTAATATGATCATTCTAAACTGATCATTGGTGCTCCTTCAGTAAAGGCTTCTAAATGAAGCATTATGCATGGCATCAACAGTTTATGATCCATTGGCTTACTTGGAGACTTTTCCTTGCTCTTTTAGTCTCAAATGTTGTCAGAATATGGAAAATTGAGCTAGCTTAACGTGGGCATTGGATTCGTGTCATTCTGATCTCTAAATAAAATGTTACGGACGATTTAGTGTGGACATGTCAGTTTGATCGGCTAGTTAAAATGATCATTGTAAACTGATCATTGGTGCTCCTTGAGTAAAGGCTTATAAATGAAACATAATGCATGGCATTACATTGGATTACTTAGAGGCTTTGTCGTAGGTCTTCCAGTATCAAATGTTGTCACAATATAAAAAATTTTACATAGCTTAATGTAGGCATTGGATTCGTGTAATTTTTAACTCTAAATCAAAAGTTACGGACAATTTAATGGGGACGTATTAGGTTGATCGGCTAGTTAAAATGATCATTCTAAACTTATCATAGGTGCTCCTTATGTACAGGCTTATATATGAAGCACAATGTATGATATCACGTAGTTTGGAAAAGGTTGGATTACTTGGAGGCTTTATCGTAGTTATTTCAGTCTTAAAATTAGTCACAATATAGAAAATTGAACTAGTTTAACGTGGGCGTTGGATTCGTGTCATTCAGAACTCTAAATCAAAAGTTACAATCGATTTAGTGCGAATGTGTCAAGTGGATTGGCCAATTAAAATGATCATTCTAAACTGATCATTGGTGATCCTTAAGTAAAGGCATATAAATGAACCATAATGCATGGCATCAAATACTTTGCCATCAATTTAGAGGCATAATGCGTAATGCATGCCATCAATGCGTTGTTGTTGCTCTTTAACTCTCAAATGTTGTCACCATATAGAAAATTGAGGTAGCCTAACGTGGGCGTTGGATTTGTGTCATTTCGAACTCTAAGGCAAAAGTTACGGACGATTTTGGTGCAGACATGTCAAGTTGATCGGCCAGCTAAAATGATGATTCTAAACTCAACATTGGTGCTCCTTGAGTAAAGGCTTATAAATGAAGCATAATGCATGTCATCACACAGTTTGGGATACATTGGATTTCTTGGAGGCTTTGTCGTACCTCTTTCAGTTTCAAATGTTGTCACCATATAGAAAATTGAGCTAGGTTAACGTGGGCTTTGGATTCGTGTCATTCTGAACTCTTATGGATTTCTTGGAGGCTTTGTCGTACCTCTTTCAGTTTCAAATGTTGTCACCATATAGAAAATTGAGCTAGGTTAACGTGGGCTTTGGATTCGTGTCATTCTGAACTCTTAATCAAAAGTTACGGACAATCTAGTGCGAAAATGTTAAATTGATCGGCTAGTAAAATGGCATTCTAAACTGATCATTGCTGCTCCTTGAGTAAAAGCTTATAAATGAAGTGTAATGCATGGCATAACACAGTTTGGGATATATTGGATTACTTGGACGCTTTGTCGTAGCTATTTCGTCTTAAATTTTGTTACAATATTTAAAATTGAGCAAGTTTAACGTGGGCGTTGGATTTGTTCCATTTTGAACTCTAAATCAAAAGTTACGGATGATTTAAAGTTCAAATGGCAAGTTAATAGGCCAGTTAAAATGATCATCCTAAACTCATCATAGGTACTCCTTGAGTAAATGCTTATATATGAAGCATAATGCAGGGCATCACGCAATTTGGGATACATTGGACTATTTGAGGCTTTGTCAAAGCTTTTTTTAGTTTCAAATGTTTTCACAATATAGAAAATTGAGCTAGCTTAACGTGGGTGTTGGATACGTGTCATTCTGAACTCTAAATAAAAAGGTATAGACGAATTATTACGGACATGTCAAGTTGATCGGGCTGTTAAAGTGATCATTCTAAACTGATCATTGGTGATCCTTGAGTACAAGCTTATAAATGAAGCATAATGCATGACATTACACAGTTTGGGATACATTGGATTGCTTTTAGGCTTTTTCATTGCTCTTTTAGTCTCAAATGTTGTTACAATACCGAAAACTGAGCTAGCATAACGTGGGCATTGGATTTGTGTAATTCTGAATTCTAAATCAAAAGTTGCGGACGATTTAGTGCAGATATTTCAAATTGATTGGCAAGTTAAAATGATCATTCAAAACTGATCACTGATGCTTCTTAAGTAAAGGCTTATAAATGAAGCAAAATGCATGGCATCACGAAGTTTGGACTAGATTAGATTACTTGGAGGCTTTGTCATAGCTATTTTGGTCTTCAGATTGGTCACAACATAGAAAATTGAGCTAGCTTAACGAGAGCGTTGGATTCATGTCATTTCGAACTCTAAATCAAAAGTTACCGACGATTTAGTGCGGACAAGTGAAGTTGATCGACCAGCTAAAATGATCATTCCAAACTAATCATTGGTGCTCCTTGAGTAAAGAGTTATAAATGAAGCATAATGAATGGCATCATGCTGTTTTGGAAACATTGGATAACTTAGAGTCTTCTTCGTAGCTGTTTCAATGTCAAATTGTGTCACAATATGGAAAATATAGCTAGCTTAACGTGGGCATTGGACTCATGTCATTTCGAACTCTAAATCAAAAGTTACAACGATTTAGTGTGGACATGTCAAGTTGATCGACCAGTTGAAATGATCATTCTAAACTGAACATTTGTTTTCCTTGAGTAAAGGCTTATAAATGAAACATAATCCATGGCATCACGTAGGTTGGGATACATTGGATTTCTTGGAGGCTTTGTCGTAACTCTTCCAGTATCAAATGTTGTCACAATATGGAAAACTTAGCTAGCCTAACGTGGGCGTTGGATTCGTGTCATTCTGAACTCTAAGTCAAAAGTTACTGACGATTTAGTGCGGACATGTCAAGTTGATCTGCCACTGAAAATTATCATTCTAAACTGATCACTGGTGATCATTGAGTAAAGGCTTATAAATGAAGGATAATGCATGGCACCACGCAGTTTGGGATACATTGGATTACATTGAGGCTTTTTCATAGCTCTTTCAATCTGAAATGGTGTCACAATATAGAAAATTGAACTGGCTTAAATGGGTGTTGGACTAATGTTATTTTGAGCTCTAAATCAAAAGTTAAAGATGATTTAGTGTGGACATGTCAAGTTAATATGGTAGTTAAAACGATTATTTTAAACTGATCATTGGTGCTCCCTTGAGTAAAGTCGTATATATGAAGCATAATGCATTGCATCACACATTTTTGAATAGATTGGATTACTTGGTGGTTTTTTCATAGCTATTTCAGTCTTAAAATTTGCCACACTATAGAAAATTTAGCTAGTTTAATGTGGGGGTTGGATTCGAGTCATTTCGAACTCTAAATCAGTAGTTACGAACGATCCTGTGCGGACATGTCAAGTTGATCGACCTGTTAAAATGATCATTCTAAACTAATCCTTGGTGCTCCTTGAGTAAGGGTTATAAATGAAGCATGATGCATGGCATCACGCAGTTGGGGATACATTGGATTACTTGGAGGTTTTGTCGTAGCTCTTTTGGTCTCAAATGTTGTCACCGTATAGAAAATTGAGCAAACTTAACATGGACATTAGATTCGTGTCATTCTGAACTCTAAATCAAAAGTTCCGGATGATTTATTGCGGACATGTTAAGTTGATCGGCTAGTTAAAATGACCATTCTAAACTGGTCATTGGTGCTCCTTGAGTGAAAACTTATAAATGAAGCGTAGTGCATGGCATTACATTGTTTGGGATAGATTGGATTACTTGCACGCTTTGTCGTTGCTATTTTGGACTTAAATTTTGTCAGAATATTTAAAATTTAGCTAACTTAACGTGGGCGTTGGATTTGTTTCATTTTAAACTCTAAATCAAAAGTTACGGACGATGTAGTGTGGACATATCAAGTTGATAGGCCAGTTAAAATGATCATTCTAAACTAATCATTGGTGCTCCTTGAGTAAAGCTTTATAAATGAAGCATAATGCATGTCATCACGCAGTTTGGGATATATTGGATATATTGGTTTTAATTCAAAAATTTGACTTTAACTTGCGTTTATTTCGAAGTTATCACTAGATTTTCAAACGAAAACAAGGTTTAATAGTGATTTAACATGTAAACATTATCAAAATTTGAGTATTATCAATAATTTATGAAGTTCATGTAGTTTACGAAAGAAAATACAGTTTATGTAGCTAAAAGAAGACTTAAAAAGTACATATATAAATATGTTTATTCGCATTAATTCGTGTATTGGACGTAAATAAACCCTATAGAAAATTGAGCTAGCTTAATGTGGGTGTTGGATTCGTGTCATTCTAAACTCTAAATCAAACGTTATATACAATTTAGTGCGGACATGTCAAGTTGATCGGCCAGTTAAAATAATCATTTTAAACTGATCATTGGTGCTCCTTGAGTAAAAGCTTATAAATGAAGCGTAATGCATGGCATCACGCAGTTTGGGATATATTGGATTACTTTGAGGCTTTTTCATAGCTATTTCGTCTTTAATTTTGCAACAATATGGCTACTTGAGCTAGCTTAACTTGGCATTGGAGTCGTGTAATTCTGAATTCTAAATCAAAAGTTATGGACAATTTAGTGCGGACATGTCAAATTGATCGGCAAGTTAAAATGATCATTCTAAACCTATCATTGGTGATCCTTAAGTAACACTTATAAATGAAGCATAATGCATGACATCATGCAGTTTGGGATATATTGGATTACTTGGAGGGTTTGTCGTAGCTCTTTTAGTTTCAAATGTTGTTACAATATAGAAAAAGGATTTACTTCCGTCAACTACAGGAACTTATGAGAATAAACCTATTTTCACCCGTACTTTTTGGGTCTTCCTTTAGCCACATAAATTGTGTTTTTCTTCCGTAAGCTACACAAAATTTATAAATTATTGCAATTACACAAATTCTATTAATGTTTATATGTTAAATTGATATTAAAATTTGGTTTTAATTTCAAAATCTAGTTTTAATTTGGGTTTATTTCAAAGTTATCTCCAGATTTTCGAACTAAAAAAGGGTTGAATATTGATTTAACATATAAAAATTATCGAAATTTGAGTAATATCAATAATTTATGAAGTTTATGTAGTTTACAGAAGAAAAATACAGTTTATGTAGCTAAAAGAAGACCTAAAAAGTACACATAGAAATATGTTTATTCGCATTAATTCATGTAGTGGACGTGAATAAACCCTATAGAAAATTGAGCTAGCTTAACGTGTATGTTGGATTCGTGTCATTCCGAACTCTAAATCAAAAGTTACAGACGATTTAGTGCGGACATGTTAAGTTGATCGGCCAGTTAAAATGATCATTCTAAACTGATCACAGTGCTGCGGGAATAAAGGTGTATAAATGAAGCATAATGCATGGCATCATGCAGTTTGGGATTCATTGGATTACTTGGAAGTTTTTCGTCGCTCTTTCACTCTCAAATGTTGTCACAATATGGAAAATTGAGCTCCCTTAACTTGGGCATTGGATTCGTGTCATTCGGAACTTTAAATCAAAAGTTACGGACGATTTAGTGCGTACATGTCGATTTGACTGGCCAGATTAAAATGACCATTCTAAACTAATAATTGGTACTCCTTAAGTATTATAAATGAAGCATAATGCATGGCATCCCACAGTTTGGGATACATTGGAGGCTTTTTTGTATCTCTTTCAGTCTCAAATTTTATCACAATATGGAACATTTAGCTAGCTTAATGTGCACGTTAGATTCGTGTCACTTGTAACTCTAAGTCAAAAGTTACGGAGGATTTAGTGCACACATGGAAAATTTAAGGCATCACGTAGTTTGGAATAGTTTGGATTACTTAAAGGCTTTGTCATAGTGTATATCGGTTTTTAATTTTGTCACAATATAGAACATTGAGCTAGATTAATGTGGCTGTTGGATTCATGTCATTTTGAAATCTAAATCAAAAGTTAATGGTGATTTAGTGTGGAAATGTCAAGTTTATCGACCAGTTAAATGGTCATTCTAAACTGATCATTGGGGCTCCTTCAGTAAAAACTTATAAATGAAGCATAATGCATAGCATCACGCAGTTTGGAATACATTGGAATACTTGGAGGCTTTGGCTTAGCTCATTCAGTCTCAAAAGTTATCACAATTTATAAAATTTAGCTGGCTTAACATGGGCGTTTGATTCCGGTCATTCTGAACTCTGAATCAAAAGTTACGGACGATTTAGTTCAAACATGTCAAGTTGATCGGCCAGTTAAAATCATCATTCTAAACCGATCATTAGTGCTCCTTAAGTAAAGGCTAATAAATGAAGCATAATGCATGGCATCATGCAGTACGGGATAGATTGGCTTACTTGGAGGCTTTGTCGTAGCTATTTTTAACATAAATTTTGTCACAATATTGAAGATGAGCTAGCATATAGTGGGTGTTGGATTTGTGTCGTTTTGAACACTAAATCAATAGTTACGGACGATTTAGTGTGAACATGTTGAGTTGATCGGCCAGTTAAAATGATCATTCTAAACTGATTGTTGGTGTTCCTTGAGAAAAGGCTTATAAATGAAGCGTAATGCATGACATCACGCAATTTGCAATGGTTTGGATTACTTAAGAGGCTTTTTCATAGCTCTTTCAATCTCAAATGGTGTTACAATATGGAAAATTGAGCTAGCTTAACGTGGACGTTTGACTTATGTTATTTTGGGCTCTAAATCAAAAGTTAAATACGATTTAATGCGGAAATTTCAAGTTAATCTGCTAGTTAAAATGATTATTTTGAACTGATCTTTGGTGTTACTTGAGTAAAGGCTTATAAATGAAGTGTAAGGCATGGCATCACGTAGTTTGGATTGATTTGATTACATGGAGGCTTTGTCGTAGGTATTTTGATCTTAAAATTTGTCAAAATATAGAAAATTGAGCTAGCTTAACTTTGGCGTTTGATTCATGTCATTTTGAACTATAAATAAAAGTTATGGACAATTTGGTGTGGACATGACATGTTCATAGGGCAGTTAAAATGATAATTCGAAACTGATCATTGGTTTTCCATTAGTACAGGCTTATAAATGAAGCATATTGCGTGGCATCACACAATTTGGGATACATTGATTACTTGGAGGCTTTGTCGTAGCCCATTCGACCTCAAATGATGTTACAATATAGAAAATTGAGCTAGCTTAATGTGGGTGTTGGATTCGTGTCATTTTAAACTCTAAATCAAAAGATAAGGATGATTAAGTGCGGACATGATATGTTTATCAGCCAGTTAAAATGGTCATTCTAAACTGATCATTGGTGCTCCTTGAGTAAAGGCATATAAATGAAGCATAATGCATAGCATCACGCTGTTTGGGATACATTGGATTACTTGGAGGATTTTTCGTAGCTCATTCAGTCTCAAATACTGTTACAATATGGAAAATTTAGCTAGCTTAAGGTGGACATAGGATTCATGTCATTCTAAACTCTATATCAAAACTCACGGACCATTTAGTGCGGACATGTCAAGTAGATCGGCCAGTTAAAATGATCATTCCTAACTGATCATTGGTGCTCCTTAAGTAAAGGCTTATAAATGAAACATAATGCATGGCATCACACAGTTTGGGATACATTGTATTATTTGGAGGCTTTTTCCGCAGCTCTTTCAGTCTCAAATGTTGTCATCATATGGAAAATTAAGCTAGGTTAATGTGGACGTTGGATTCGTGTCATTCTGAACATTAAATCAAAAGGTTAAAATGATTTAGTGCGGTCATGTCAAGTTGATCAGCTAGTTAAAACGATCATTCTAAACTTATCATTGGTGCTCCTTCAATAAACGCTTATAAATTAAGCATAACGCATGGCATCACGCAGTTTGTAATATATGGGATTACTTGGAGGCTTTGTATTACCTATTTCGATCTTAAAATTTGTCATAATATGGGAAAATTGAGCTAGCTTAACGTGGACATTGGATTCGTGTCATTTTGAACTCTAAATCAAAAGTTACAGAGGATTTAGTGCGGACATTTCAAGTTGATATGCTAGTTAAAATGTTCATTCTAAAATGATCACTGGTGCTCCTTGAGTAAAGGCTTATAAATGAAGCAGAAATGCATGGCATCACGCAGTTTGTGATACATTGGAATACTTGAAGGCTTTGAACTATAATGTTGAACTCTAATGTTGGAGTCTAATATTGAACTCTAAATTAAAAGATTACGGGGGTGTTCGTTCATGTCATTTGGAACTCTAAATCAAAAGTTACAGACGATTTAGTGCGGACATGTTAAGTTTATCAGTTAGTTAAAATGATCATTTTAAACTGATCATTGGTGTTCCTTGAGTAAATGCTTACAAATGAAGTTTCATGAATGGTATCATGCAGTTTGGAATAGATTAGATTACTTGGATGATTTGTCGTAGCTCTTTCTGTCTCAAATGTTGTTACAATATAAAAAATTGAGCTAGCTTAACATGGGCGTTAGATACGTGTTATTTTGAACTATAAATCAAAAGTAACAAACGATTTAGTGCGGACATTTCAAGTTGATCGGCCTATTAACATGATCATTCTAAATTGATCATCTGTGCTCTTTGAGTAAAGGCTTATAAAAGAAGCATAATGCAGGGCATCATGCAGTTTGGGATACATTGGATTACTTGGAGGCTTTGTCATACCTCGTTTAGTCTCAAATGTAGTCACAATATAGAAAATAGAGCTAGACTTGCAAGATTGTTTGATTCGAGTCATTTTCCACACTAAATAAAAAGTTACGGATGATTTAGTGCTGACATGTCAAGATGCTCGGCCAGTTAAAATCATCATGCTTAACTGATGACTAGTACTCCTTGAGTAATGGCTTAACAAATTAAGCATAATGCATTGCTAGCTTAACGTGGGCATTCGACTGATGTCATTTTGAGCCCCAAATCAAAAGTTAAAGACAAGTTGATCAGCTAGTTAAAATGATCATTCTAAACTTATAATTGGTGTTCCTTGAGAAAAGGCTTATAAAAGAAGCATAATGCATGGCATAAAACAGTTTGGAATATTTTGGATTACTTGGAGGCTTTGTCATAGCTACTTCGGTGTTATATTTTGTGACAATATAGAAAATTGAGCTAGTTTAACGTGGGTGTAGGATTCATGTCATTCTGAACTCTAAATAAAAAGTTATAGACGATTTATGCGTATATGTCAAGTGATCGGCCAGTAAAAATGATCGTTATAAACTGATCATTGGTGCTCCTAGAGTAAAGGCTTATAAAAGAAACATAATGCATGCATCACACAGCTTGGAATAGTTTGGATTACTTGGAGGCTTTTTCGTAGCTATTTTGGTTTTAAATGTTGTCACATTATATAAATTTGAGGTAGCTAAACGTGGTCGTTGGATTCGTGTCATTTCAAACTCTAAATCCAAAGTTATAGACGATTCAGTGCGGACATGTCACGTTGATCGGCCAGTTAAAATGATCATGCTAAACTGATGAATAGTACTACTTGAGTAATGGCTTATAAATTCAGCATAATGCATGGCATCACGCAGTTTGGGATAGATTGGATTACTTGGAGGCTTTTTACTAGCTCTTTCAATCTCAAAATATTGTCACAATATGGAAAACTAGACTGGCTTAACGTTGGTGTTGGACTCTCTCATTTTGAGCTCAAACGCAAAAGAAAGACGATTTAGTGTGGCAATGTCAAGTTGATCAGGTAGTTAAAATGATCATTCTAAAGTGATCGTTGATGCTCCTGAAGAAAAGGCATATAAATGAAGCATAATGCATGACATCACGCCGTTTGGGATACATTAGAATATTTGGAGGCTTTTTCGTAACTCTTTCTGTCTCAAATTTTGTCACAATATGGAAAATTGAGTTAGCTTAACGTGGGCGTTGGACTGATGTCATTTTGAGCTCGAAATCAAAAGTTAAAGACAAGATGATCAGCTAGTTAAAATGATCATTCTAAACTTATCATTGGTGCGCCCTGAGAAAAGGCTTATAAAAGAAGCATAATGCATGGCATCAAACAGTTTGGAATATTTTGGATTACATGGAGGGTTTGTCATAGCTATTTCAGTGTTATATTTTGTCACAATATAGAAAATTGAGCTAGTTTAACATGGGTGTAGGATTCATGTCATTCTGAAATCTAACTAAAAAGTTATAGACGATTTATGAGTACATGTCAAGTGATCGGCCGATAAAAATGATCGTAATAAACTGGTCATTGGTGCTCCTAGAGTAAAGGCTTATAAAAGTAGCATAATGCATGGCATCGTAGCTATTTTGGTTTTACATTTTGTCACAAGATATAAAATTGAGCTAGCTTAACGTGAGCGTTGGATTCGTGTCATTTCAAACTCTAAATCAAAAGTTACAGACGATTTAGTGCGGACATGTCAAGTTGATCAGCGAGTTAAAATGATCATTCTAAACTGATCACAGTAGTGCGAGAATAAAAGTGTATAAATGAAGCATAATGCATGGCATCACACAGTTTGGGATACATTGGATTACTTGGAGGTTTTTTCGTAGCTCTTTCACTCTCAAATGTTATCACAATATGGAAAATTGAGCTCCCTTAACGTGGGCATTGGATTCGTGTCATTCTGAACTTTAAATCAAAAGTTACAAACGATTTAGTGCGGACATGTCGATTTGATTGGCCAGCTTAAACTGACCATTCTAAACTCATCATTGGTGCTCCTTAAGTAAAGGATTATAAATGAAGCATAATGCATGACATCCCGCAGTTTGGGATACATTGGAGGCTTTTTTGAAGCTATTTCAGTCTCAATGTTGTCACAATATAGAATATAGAGCCAGCTTAACGTGGGCATTGTAATTGTGTCATTCTGAACTTTAAATCAAAAGTTACGGACGATTTAGTACGGACATGTCGATTTGATCGGCCAGTTAAAATTATCATTCTAAACTAATCATTGGTGCTCCTTAAGTAAAGGATTATAAATGAAGCATAATGCAAGGCATCCCACAGTTTGTGATACTTTGGATTACTTGAAGGCATTTTTATAGTTCTTTCAGCCTCAAATGTTGTCACAATATGGAAACTATAGGTAGCTTAACGTGGACATTGCATTCGTGTCATTCTGAACTTTAAATCAAAAGTTACGGAAGATTTTGTGAGTACATGTCATGTTGATCGGCCAGTTAAAAAATGATCATTCTAAACTGATCAATGGTGCTCCTTGAGTAAAGGCTTATAAATGAACCATTATGCATTGCGTCACGCAGTTAGGGATACATTGGATTACTTGGAGGCTTTTTTGTAACTATTTCGGACTTAAATGTTGTCATGATATTGAAAATTGAGCTAGCTTAACGTGGGCATTGGATTTTTGTCATTTTGAAGTCTAAATGAAAAAATACGGATGATTTAGTGTTGACATTTCAAGTTGATCGGCCAGTTAAAATGATCATTGTATACTGATCTGTGGTGCTCCTTGAGTAAAGGGTTTTAATGGATAGCATCATACAGTTTGGGATACATTGGATTTTTTGGAGGCTCTACGTACCTTTGCTCTTTTAGTCTCAACTTTTTGCAATATTGAAAATTGAGCTACCTTAACGTGGGCGTTGGATTTAGATCATTTTGAACTCTAAATCAAAAGTAATGTACGATAGAGCTAGATTAGCATGTGTGTTTACTTGGAGGCTTTGTTATAGCTCTTTCAGTCTCAATGATGTCATAATATAAAAAATAGAGCTAGATTAGCATGTGTGTTTGATTTGAGTCATTTTGAACACAAAATAAAAAGTTATGGACGATTTAGTGCTGACATGTCAAGATGCTCGGCTAGTTAAAATGATCATGCTAAACTTGTCACTTGTACTGCTTGAATAAAGGCTTATAGATTAAGCATAATGCATAGCATCACGTAGTTTGGGATACATTGGATTACTTAGAGGCTTTGTACTATCTCTTTAAATCTCAAATGTTGTCACAATATGGAAAACTGAGCTAACTTAACGTGGGCGTTGGATTTGTGTCATATCAAACTCTATATCGAAAGTTACAAATGCTTTAGGGCGGACATGTCAAGTTGATCGGCCAGTTAAAAGGATCATTCTTAACTGATCATGGTGCTGCGTGAGTAACGGCCTATAAATGAAGCATAACGCATGGCAGTACGCTGTTTGGGATACATTGGATTATTTAGAGGCTTTTTTGCAGCTCTTTCAATCTCAAATGTTGTCGCAATATAGAAAATTTAGCTAGATGAACGTGCATGTTAGATTCGAGTCAATATGAACTCTAAATCAATAGTTATAGACGATTTAGTACAGACATGTCATGTTGATCGGTCAGTTAAAAAATGATCATTCTAAACTGAACATTGGTGCTCCTTGATTAAAGGCTTATAAACGAAGCATTATGCATTGCATCATGCAGTTAAGGATACATTGGGTTACTTGGAGGCTTTGTCATAGCTTATTCAGTCTGAAATGTTGTCACAATATAGAAAATTGAGATAACTTTACGTGGGTGTTGGACTCATGTCATTTTAAGCTCTAAATCAAAAGTTACGGACGATTTAGTGCGGACATGTCAATTTGATCAGCTAGTTATAATGATCATTTAAACAGATCATTGGCGCTCCTAAAGCAAAGGCATATAAATGAAGCATAATGCATTGTATCATGCAGTTAGGGATACATTGGATTACTTGGAGGATTTTTCGTAAATCTTGTAGTCTCAAATATTGTCACAATGTGAAAAATTGAGCTAGGTTAACGTGGGCGTTGGATTCGTGTCATTCTGAACTCTAAATCAAGAGTTAGGTATGATTTTGTACACACATGTCGATATGATCGGCCAGTTAAAATGATCATACTAAACTGATCATTGGTGCTTGTTAAGTACAGGATTATAAATGAAGTATAATGCATGGCATCTCGCAGTTTGGGATACATTGGATTACTTGGAGGCTTTTTTGTAGCTCTTTCAGTCTCAAATGATGTCACAACATGGAAAATTTAGCAAGCTTAACGTGTACGTTGGAATCGTTTCACTTTGAACTCTAAATCAAAAGTTATGGCGATTAAGTTCGGACATGTAATGTTGATAGGCGAGTTAAAAAATGATCATTGTAAGCTGATCATTGGTGCTCCTTGAGTAAAGGCTTATACATGAAGCCTTATGCATTCCATCACGCAGTTAGGGATACATTGGATTACTTAGAGGCTTTGTCGTAGCTCATTTTGTCTCAAATTTTGTCACAAAATAGAAAATTGAACTACCTTAACGTGGGTGTTGGATTCGTGTTATTCGGAACTCTAAATCAAAAGTTACTTACAATTTAGTGCGAACATGTCAATCTTATCGGGCTGTTAAAATTATCATTTTAAACCGATCATTGGTGCGCCTTAAGTAAAGGCTTATAAATGACACATAATGCATTGCATCACACAGATTGGGCTCGATTGGACTACTTGGAGGTTTTTTCGTTACTATTTCGGACTTAAATATTGTCACAATATTAAAAATTGAGCTAGCTTAATGTGGGTGTAGGATTTGTGTCATTTTGAATTCTAAATAAAAAATACAGACGATTTAGAGTTGACTTTTCAAGTTGATCAGCCAGTTAAAATGATCATTTTAAACTGATCACTTGTGCTCCTTGAGTAAAGGGTTATCAATGAACCATAATGGATGATATCATGCAGTTTGGGATGCACTAGATTACTTGGAGGCTTTGTCTTAGCTCTTTTAGTCTCAAATTTTGTCGCAATACTTAACGTGGGCGTTGGATTTAGGTCATTTTGAACTCTAAACCAAAAGTTACAAATGATTTATTACGGACATTTCAAGTTTATCGGCCAATTAAAACGATTATTTAAACAGATCATTGGTGCTCATGAAGAAAGACATATAAATGAAGCATAATGCATGGCATCCTGCAGTTAGGAATACATTAGATTACTTGGAGGATTTTTAGTAAATCTTTCATTGTCAAATGTTGTCACAATATGGAAAATTGAGCTAGCTTAAAGTGGGCGTTGAACTCATGTCATTTTGAGCTCTAAATCAATAGTTAAAGACGATTTAGTGCAGAGATGTCAAGCTGATCAGCTAGTTAAAATGAACATTCTAAACTTATCATTGGTGCTCTTTGAGTAAAAGCTTATTAAAGAAGCATAATGCATGGCATCAGACAGTTTGGAATAGTTTGGATTATTTGGAGGCTTTGTCATAGCTATTTCGGTCTAGTCTTAAATTTCGTCAAAATATAGAAATCTGAGCAATCTTAACGTGGGCGTTGGATTTTTGTCATTTCAAACTCTAAATCAAAGGTTATGGACGATTTAGTGCAGACATGTCAATTTGATCGGCCAGTTAAAATAACCATTCTAAACTTATCACGGTGCTACTTGAGTAAAGGCTTATAAATGAATCAGAATGCATGGCAGCACGTAGTTTGGGATACATTGGATTACTTGGAGGCTTGTTTGTAGCTCTTTCAATCTCAAATGTTGTCACAATATGGAAAATTTAGCTAGCTGAACGTGCACGTTAGATTCGTGTCATTATGAACTCTAAATACAACGTTATGGACGATTTTGTGCGGACATGTCATGTTATCAGTCAGTTAAAAAATCATCATTCTAAACTGATCAATGGTGTTTCTTGAGTAAAGGCTGCTTATATATGAAGCATTATTCATTGCATCACGCAGTTAAGGATACATTGGATTACTTGAAGGCTTTGTCGTAGCTCATTCAGTCTCAAATGTTGTCACAAAATAGAAAGTTGAGCTAGCTTAAATGTGTGCATTGGATTCGTGTCATTCGGAATTCTAAGTCCAAGTTACGGACGATTTAGTGCAAACATGTCAAGCTTATCGGCCAGTTAAAATAATCATTCTAAACTGAGCATTGGTGCTCCTTAAGTATGGCTTATAAATGAAGCATAATGCATGCCATCACACAGTTTGGGCTAGATTGGATTTCTTTGAGGTTTTCTCGTAACTATTTCGGTGTTTAATTTTGTCACAATATCGAAATTAAGCTAGCTAAGTGTGGGCATTGGATTCGTGTCATTCTGAACTCTAAATCAAAATGCAGAATATTTAGTGCCGACATGTCCGGTTGATCGGACAATTAAAATGATCATTCTAAACTGATCATTGGTGCTCTTGATTAAAGGCTTGTAAATGAAACTTAATGCGTGGCATCATGCAGTTTGGGATTAATTGGATTACATGGAGGCTTTGTAGTGGTTCTTTCATTGTCAAATATTGTCACCATATGGAAAATTGAGCTAGCTTAAAGTGGGCGTTGGACTCATTTCATTTTGAGCTCTAAATCAATAGTTAAAGACGATTTAGTGCGGACATGTCAAGTTGATCAGCTAGTTAAAATGATCATTCTAAACTTATCATTGGTGCTCTTTGTGTAAAGGCTTATTAAAGAAGCATAATGCATGGCATCACACAGTTTGGAATAGTTTGGATTATTTGGAGGCTTCGTCGTAGCTATTTCGTTCTTAAATTTCGTCACAATATAGAAATCTGAGCTAGCTTAACGTGGGCGTTGGATTTGTGTCATTTCAAACTCTAAATCAAAGGTTATGGACAATTTAGTGCGAACATGTCAAGTTGATCTACCAGTTAAAGTAATCAGTCTAAACTTATCATGGTGCTGCTTGAGTAAAGGCTTATAAATGAATCATAATGCATGGCAGCACGCAGTTTGGGATACATTGGATTACTTGGAGGCTTGTTTGTAGCTTTTTCAATCTAAAATGTTGTTACAATATGGAAACTTTAGCTAGCTGAATGTGTACATTAGATTCATGTCATTATGAACTCTAAATCAAAAGCTACGGACGGTTTTGTGCAGACATGTCATGTTGATCAGTCAGTTAAATAATGATCATTTTAAACTGATCATTGGTGCTCCTTGAGTAAAGGCTAATAAATGAAACATTATGCATTGCATCACGCAGTTAAGGATACATTGGATTACTTGGAGGCTTTGTCATAGCTCATTCAGTCTCAAATGTTGTCACAAAATAGAAAGTTGAGCTAGCTTAAATGTGGGCGTTGGATTCGTGTCATTCGGAATTCTATATCCATGTTACGGACGATTTAGTGCAAACATGTCAAGCTTATAGGCCACTTAAAATAATCATTCTAAACTGATCATTGGTGCTCCTTAAGTAATGTTTCTAAATGAAGCATAATGCATGCCATCACACAGTTTGGGCTAGATTGGATTTTTTGGAGGTTTTCTCGTAACTATTTCAATGTTTAATTTTGTCACAATATCAAAAATTAAACTAGCTAAGTGTGGGCGTTGGATTCGTGTCATTCTGAACTCTAAATCAAAATGCGGATGATTTAGTGCCGACATGTCATGTTGATCGGACAATTAAAATGATCATTCTAAGCTGATCATTGGTGCTCTTGATTAAAGGCTTGTAAATGAAATTTAATGCATGGCATCATGCAGTTTGGGAATAATTGGATTACATGGAGGCTTTGTAGTACTTCTTTCAGTGTAAGATGTTGTCACCATAAGGAAAATTGAGCTAGCATAAAGTGGGCGTTGGACTCATTTCATTTTGAGCTCTAAATCAATAGTTAAAGACGATTTAGTGCGGACATGTCAAGTTGATCAGCTAGTTACAATGGTCATTCTAAACTTATCATTGGTACTCTTTGAGTAAAGGCTTATTAAAGAAGCATAATGCATGGCATCACACAGTTTGGAATAGTTTGGATTATTTGGAGGCTTTGTCGTAGCTATTTCGGTCTTAAATTTCTTCACAATATAGAAATCTGAGCTAGCTTAACATGGGCGTTGGATTTGTGTCATTTCAAACTCTAAATCAAAGGTTATGGACGATTTAGTGCAAACATGTCAAGTTGATCGGCCAGTTAAAATAATCATTCTAAACTTATCACGGTGCTGCTTGAGTAAAGGCTTATAAATGAATCATAATGCATGGCAGCACGCAGTTTGGGATACATTGGATTACTTGGAGGCTTGTTTATAGCTCTTTCAATCTAAAATCTTGTCACAATGTGGAAAATTTAGCTAGCTGAATGTGCACGTTAGATTCATATCATTATGAACTCTAAATCAAAAGTTACGGACGATTTTGTGCAGACATGTCATGTTGATCAGTCAGTTAAAAAATGATCATTTTAAACTAATCATTGGTTCTCCTTGAGTAAAGGCTAATAAATGAAACATTATGCATTGCATCACGCAGTTAAGGATACATTGGATTACTTGGAGGCTTTGTCATAGCTCATTCAGTCTCAAATGTTGTCACAAAATAGAAAGTTGTGCTAGCTTAAATGTGGGCGTTGGATTCGTGTCATTCGGAATTCTAAATCCAAGTTAAGGATGATTTAGTGCAAACATGTCAAGCTTATCGGCCAGTTAAAATAATCATTTTAAACAGATCATTAGTGCTCCTTAAGTAAGGTTTATAAATGAAGCATAATGCATGCCATCACGCAGTTTGGGCTAGATTGGATTACTTGGAGGTTTTCTCGTAACTATTTCGGTGTTTAATTTTGTCACAATATCAAAATTAAGCTAGCTAAGCGTGGGCGTTGGATTCGTGTCATTGTGAACTCTAAATCAAAATGCGGATGATTTAGTGCGACATGTAAAGTTGACCGGACAATTGAAATGATCATTCTAAACTGATCATTGGTGTTCCTTGAGAAAAGGCTTATAAATGAAGCATAATGCATGGCATCACGAAGTTTGGGATACATTGTATTACGTCGAGGCTTTGTAGTAGCTCTTTCAGTCTCAATTGTTCTCACAATATAGAAAATTGGTCAGGCCTAATGTGGGTGTTTGACTCATTTCATTTTGAGCTCTAAATCAATAGTTAAAGACGATTTAGTGCGGGCATGTCAAGTTGATCAGCTAGTTAAAATGATCATTCTAAACATATCATTGGTGCTCTTTGAGTAAAGGCTTATTAAAGAAGCATAATGCATGGCATCACACAGTTTGGAATAGTTTGGATTATTTGGAGGCTATGTCATAGCTATTTCGGTCTTAAATTTCGTCACAATATAGAAATCTGAGCTAGCTTAACGTGGGTGTTGGATTTGAGTCATTTCAAACTCTAAATCAAAGGTTATGGACAATTTAGTGCGGACATGTCAAGTTGATCGGCAAGCTAAAATAATCATTCTAAACTTATCACGGTGCTGCTTGACTAAAGGCTTATAAATGAATCATATTGCATGGCAGCACGCAGTTTGGAATACATTGGATTACTTGGAGGCTTGTTTGTAGCTCTTTCAATCTCAAATGTTGTCACAATATGGAAAGTTTAGCTAGATGAACGTGGACATTAGATTCGTGTCAATATGAACTCTAAATCAAAAGTTACAAACTATTTAGTGCGGACATGTCATGTTGATCGGTCAGTTAAAAAATGATCATTCTAAACTGAACATTGGTGCTCCTTGATTAAAGGCTTATAAATGAAGCATTATGCATTGTATCATGCAGTTAGGGATACATTGGTTTACTTGGAGGTTTTTTCATAGCTCATTCAGTGTCAAATGCTGTCACAATATGGAAAATTGAGCTAGCTTAAAGTGGGCGTTGGACTCATGTCATTTTGAGCTCTAAATCAATAGTTAAAGACGATTTAGTGCGGACATGTCAAGCTGATCAGCTAGTTAAAATGATCATTCTAAACTTAACATTGGTGCTCTTTGAGTAAAAGCTTATTAAAGAAGCATAATGCATGGCATCACACAGTTTGGAATAGTATGGGTTATCTGGAGGCTTTGTCTTAGCTATTTCGGTCTTAAATTTCGTCATAATATAGAAATCTGAGCTAGCTTAACGTGGGCATTGGATTTTTGTCATTTCAAACTCTGAATCAAAGGTAATGGACGATTTAGTGCGGACATGTCAAGTTGATCGGCCAGTTAAAATAATCATTCTAAACTTATCACGGTGCTGCTTGAGCAAAGGCTTATAAATGAATCATAATGCATGGCAGCACGCAGTTTGGGATACATTGGATTACTTGGAGGCTTGTTTGTAGCTCTTTCAATCTCAAATGTTGTCATAATATGGAAAATTTAGCTAGCTGAATGTGCACGTTAGATTCGTGTCATTATGAACTCTAAATCAAAAGTTACGGACGATTTTGCGCGGACATGTCATGTTGATCATTCAGTTAAAAAATGATCATTCTAAACTGATCATTGGTGCTGCGTAAATGAAGCATTATGCATTGCATCACGCAGTTAAATGTAGTCACACAATGGATTACTTGGAGGCTTTGTCGTGGCTCATTCAGTCTCAAATGTTTTCACAAAATCGAAAGTTGAGCTAGCTTACTGTGGGCGTTGGATTCGTGTCATTCGGAATTCTAAATCCAAGTTACGGACGATTTAGTGCAAATATGTCAAGCTTATCGTCCAGTTAAAATAATCATTCTAAACTGATCATTGGTGCTCCTTACGTAAATGTTTATAAATGAAGCATAATGTATGCCATCACGCAGGTTGGGCTAGATTGGATTACTTGGAGGTTTTCTCGTAACTATTTCGGTGTTTAATTTTGTCACAATATAGAAAATTAAGCTAGCTAAGCGTGGACGTTGGATTCGTGTCATTCTGAACTCTAAATCAAAATGCGGATGATTTAGTGTCGACTTGTCAAGCTGATCGAAAATTTAAAATGATTATTCTAAACTTATCATTGGTGCTCCTTGATTAAAGGCTTGTAAATGAAACATAATGCGTGGCATCATGCAGTTTGGTATTAATTGGATTACATGGAGGCTTTGTACTAGTTCTTTCAGTCTCAAATGTTGTCACCATATGGAAAATTGAGCTAGCTTAACCCGGGCGTTCGACTCATGTTTGTTTGAGCTTTAAATAAAAAGTTAAAGACAATTTAATGCGGACATGTCAAGAGTATCGGATAGTCAAAATGATCATTCTAAATTGATGATTGGTGCTCCGTGAGTAAAGGCTTGTAAATGAAGCATAACGCATGGTATCACGAAGTTTGGGATTTATTGGATTACTTGGAGAATTTGTAGTAGTTCTTTCAGTATCAAATGTTGTCACAATATGAAAAATTGAGCTAGCTTAACGCAGGTGTTGGACTGATGTCATTTTAAGCTCTAAATCAAAATTTAAAGACGATTTAGTGTGGGCATGTAGAGTTGATCTGGTAGTTAAAATGATCATTCTAAACTGTTCGTTGGTGCTCGTGAAGTAAAGGCTAGAAATGAAGCATAATGCATGGCATCACCCAGTTTGGACACATTGGATTATATTGGAGGATTATTCGTAACTCTTTTAGTCTCAAATGTTGTCACAATACAGAAAATTAAGATAGCTTTACGTGTGCATTGGACTCATGTCATTTTGAGCTCTAAATCAAAAGTTACGGATGATTTAGTGCGGACATGTCAAGTTGATCAGCTAGTTAAAATGATCATTTAAACTGATCATTGGTGCTCCTTAAGTAAAGGCATATCAATGAAGCATAATTCATGGCATCACGCAGTTAGGGATATATTGGGTTACTTGGAAGGTTTCTTGTAACTCTTTCAGTCTCAAATGTTGTCACAATTGGAAAAAATGAGATAGCTTAACGTGGGTGTTGGATTCTTTTAATTCTGAACTCTAAATCAAAACTTATGGAAGATTTAGTGTGGACATGTCGATTTTATCGGCCAGTTAAAATGATCATTCTAAACTGATCATTGGTGCTCCTTAAGTAAAGGTTTATAAATAAAGCATAATGCATGCAATCACGCAGTTTGGGCTAGATTGGATTAATTGGAGGTTTTCTCGTACTATTTCGGTGTTAAATTTTGCAAAAAAAAGAAAATTGAGCAAGCTAAACGTGGACGTTGGATTGGTGTCATTCTAAACTCTAAATTAAAATGCGGATGATTTAGTACACACATGTCAAGTTGATCGGACAATTAAAATGATTATTCTAAACTGATCATTGGTGCTCCTTGAGTAAAGGCTTGTAAATAAAGCATAACGCATGGCATCATGCAGTTAGGGATTAATTGGATTATTTGGAGGCTTTGTAGTAGTTCTTTCAGTCCCAAATGATGTCACAATATGGAAAATTGAGCTAGCTTAATGCGGGCGTTGGACTAATGTCATTTTGAGCTCTAAATTAAAAGTTAAAGATGATTTATTGCGGATATTCTAAGTTGATCGGTTAGTTAAATTGATCATTCTAAATTGATTATTGGTGCTCCTTGAGTAAAGGCTTGTAAATGAAGCATAAGGCACGACATCACACAGTTTGGGATTAAATAGATTACTTGGAGGCTTTATAGTAATTCTTTCAGTCTCAAATCTTGTCACAATATGGAAAATTGAGCTAGCTTAACGTGTGCGTTGGACTCATGTCATTTTGAGGTCTAAATAGAAAGTTAAACACGATTTAGTGCCAGCATGTCAAGATGATCAGCTAGTTAAAATGATCATTCTCACATGATCATTGGTGCTCCTTGAGTAAAGGCTTATAAATAAGGCATGGCAT
This sequence comes from Pugionium cornutum, assembly GCA_018901935.1. Taxonomy (NCBI): domain Eukaryota; kingdom Viridiplantae; phylum Streptophyta; class Magnoliopsida; order Brassicales; family Brassicaceae; genus Pugionium; species Pugionium cornutum. Next base: position 2,034,455 of record JAENJI010000012.1, on the reverse strand, counting down.
CACGCAGTTTGGGATACATTGGATTACTTGGAAGCTTTGTTGTACCTCTTTCAGTCTCAAATGTTCTCACAATATGAACACTTGATCTAGCTTAACGTGCCGACATGTCAAGTTGATCAGTTAGTAAAAATTATCATTCTAAACTGATCATTTGTACTACTTGAGTAAAGGCTTATAAATGGAGCATAATGCATGGCATCACGCTGTTTGGGATAGATTGGATTACTTTGAGGCTTTCTAGTTATTTTGGTGTAAATGTCTGTCACAATATAGAAAATTGAGCTAGCAAAACGTGGGTGTTGGATTCGTGTCATTCTGAACTCTAAATCATTAGTGATGGACAATTTAGTGCGGACATGTCAAGTTGATCGGCCTGTTAAAATGATAAATCTAAACTAATCATTGGTGCTCCTTGAGTAAAGGCTTGTAAATAAAGCATAACGCATGGCATCACGCCCTTTGGGATTAATTGGATTACTTGGACCTTTGTAACAGTTCTTTTAGTATCAAATGTTGTCACATTATGGAAAATTGAGCTAGCTTAATGCGGGCGTTTGACTCATGTCATTTTGAGCTCTAAATAAAAAGGTAAAGACGATTTAGTACGGACATGTCAAGTTTATCAGCTAGTTAAAATGATCATTCTAAATTGATCACTGGTGCTCCTTGAGTGAAGGCATACAAATGAAGCATGATGCATGGCATCACGTACTTTGGGATAGATTGGATTATTAGAGGCTTTTTTGTAGCCATTTCGGTCTTAAACTTTATCACAATATACAAAAACTCGAGGTAGCTTAACGTGGGCGGTTGATTCGTATTATTTTGAACTCTAAATCAAAGTTATGGACCATTTAGTGCGAACATGTCAAGTTGATCAGCCAATTAAAAAGATCATTCTAAACTGATCATTGGGGCTCATTGAGCAATAGTTTACAAATGCATAATGCATGATATCATGTAGTTTGGGATACAATGGATTACTTGGAGGCTATTTCGTAGCTCTTTCAGTCTCAAATGTTGTTCGATATAGAAAATTTAGCTAGCGTAATGTGGGCGTTGGATTTGTGTAATTCTGAACTCTAAATTAAAAGTTACGGACGATTTAGTGTGGACATATAAGTTGATCGGCCAGTGAAAATGATCATTCTAAACTGATCATTGGTGCTCCTTGAGTAAAGGCTTATAAATGAAGCAAAATGCATGACCTCACGCAGTTTGGGATACAATGGATTACTTGGAGGCTTTGTAGTAGTTCTTTCGATATCAAATGTTTTCACAAAATGGAAAATTGAGCAAGCTTAAAGTTACCATTGGACTCATGTCATTTTGAGCTCCAAATGAAAGATAAAGGTGATTTATTGCAGACATGTCAAGTTGATGAGCTAGTTAAAATAATTATTCTAAAATGATCATTGGTTCTCCTTGAGTAAACGCTTATAAATGAAGCATAATGCATGGCATCACGCATTTAGGTATTGTATTACTTGTAGGCTCTGTCGTAGCTATTTCGATGTTACATTCTGTCACAATATAGAAACTTGAGCTAGCTTAACGTGGCCATTGGATTAATGTAATATTGAACTCTAAACAAAAAATAACAAACGATTTACTACGGACATGTCAAGTTGATCGGCCAATTAAAACGATCATTCTAAAATGATCATTAGTGCTCCTTGAATAAAGGCTTATAAATGAAGCATAATGCATGGCACCATGCAATTTCGTATACATTGGATTACTTGGAGGATTTGTAGTAGCTATTTCGGTCTGAAATGTTGTCACAATATAGAAAATTGAGCTAGATTAACGTTGGACATTGGATTTGTGTCATTCTGAACTCTAAATAAAAAGTTATAGACAATTTAGAATGGACATTTCAAGTTGATCAGCAAATTAAAATGATCATTCTAAACTGATCAATGGTTCTCCTTAAGTAAATGTTTATAAATGAAGAATAATGCATCGCATCACGCAGTTTGGTATAGATTGGATTGCTGAGAGGCTTTTTCGTAGCTCTTTCAGTCTTGAATTTTGTCATAATATATAAAATTGAGCTAGCGTAACATGGATCTTGAATTCGTGTCATTCTGAGTGGTATATCAAAAGTTACAGACGATTTAGTGCAGACATGTCAAGTTGATCAGCCTGTTAAACTGATTATTGGTGCTACTTGACTAAAGGCTTATAAATGAAGCATAATGCATGGCATCACGCTGTTTGGGAAACATTGGATTACTTTGAGGCTTTGTCATAGCTCTTGCAGTCTCAATGAAAAATTGAGCTAGCTTAACGTGGCCATTGGATTCATGTAATTTTGAGCTCTAAATCAAAAGTTAAAGGGGATTTTGTGTGAGACATGTCAAGTTGATCAGCTAGTTAAAATGATCATTCTAAACTAATCATTGTTGTTCCTTGATTAAACGCTTAAAATGAATCGTAATGCATGACATCACACAGTTTGGGATAGATTGAATTACTTAGAGGATTTGTCGTAGCTATTTTGGTCTTATATTTTGTTACGATATAAAAAAATTGAGCTAGCTTATCATGAGGGTTGGATTCATGTCATTCTGAACTCTAAATCAAAAGTTACGAACGATTTAGTGCGGACATGTCAAGTTTATCGGCCAGTTATAATGATCATGCTAAACTGATCATTGGTGCTCATTGAGTAAAGGCTTTATAAATGAAGCATAATGCATGGCATCACGTAGTTTGGGATACACTAAATTTTTTGGAGGCTTCGTCGTAGCTCTTTTAGTGTAAAATGTGGTCACAATATGGAAACTTGAGCTAGCTTATTGTTAGCATTGGACTCATTTCATTTAGAGATCCAAATCAAAAGATAAAGACGATTTATTGCGGACATGTCAAGTTGATCAGATAGTTAAAATGATCATTCTAAAATGTTCATTGGTGCTCCTTTGGTAAAGGCTTATAAATGAAGCATAATGCACGACATCCCGCAGTTAGGGATAGATTGGATTACTTTTAGGCTTTGTCGTAGCTATTTCGATGTTAAATTTTGTCACAAAATAGAAAATTGAGCTAGCTTAACTTGGGTGTTGGACTCATGCCATTCTGAGCTCTAAATCAAAAGTTAAAGAATAGTGGGGACATGTCAAGTTCATCAGCTGGTTAAAATGATCATGCTAAATTGATCATTGGTGCTCCTTGAGTAAAGGCTTATAAATGAACCATAATGCATGGCACGATGCAGTTTGGGATACATTGGATTACATGGAGGTTTTGTTGTAGGTCTTTCAGTCTAAAATATTGTCACTATATAGAAAATTGAGTTAGCTTAACTTGGGCATTGGATTCGTGTCATTCTAAACGCTACATCTAAAGCTATGGAAGATTTAGTGCGGATATGTCAAGTTGACCGGCCAGTTAAAATGATCATTCTAAACTGATCATTGAAACTCCTTGAGTAAAGGCTTATAATTCAAGCATAATGCATGACATCACTCATTTTGGGATAAAGTGGATTACTTTGTAGTTGCTCTTTCAATCTCAAATGTTTTCACAATATAGAAAATTGAGCTAATATAACGTGGGCATTGGATTCATGTTATTTGAGCTCTAAATTAAAAGTCAAAGATGATTTATTGCAGACATGTCAACTTGATCTGGTAGTTAAAATGATCATTCTAAGCTGATCATTTATGCTCATTGAGTAAAGGCAATAAATGAAGCATAGTGCATGGCATTACGCAGCTTAGGATAGATTGGATGAGTTTGAGGCTTTTTGTAGCTATTTTGGTCTTAAATTTGGTCACAATATAGAAAATTGAGCTAGCTTTACTTGGGCGTTGGATTCCTATCATTCTAAAATGTAAATCAAAAGTTACGGACGATTTAGTGCGGACATGTCAACTTGATCTGCTAGTTAAAATGAACATTCTAAATTGATCATTCTAAATTGATCATTGGTGCTAAATGATAATTCTAAATTGATCGGCCACTTAAAATGATCATTCTAAATTGATCATTGGTGATCCTTGATTAATAAAGGAAGCACAATGCATGTCATCACACACTTTGGGATAGATTGGATTATTTGGAGTCTTTGTCGTTACTCTTTTAGACTCAAATATTTTCAAAATATAGAATATTGAGCTATTTTAATAGTTAAAGACGATTTAGTGCGCACATGTCACGTTTATCAGCTAGTTAAAATGATAATTCTACTGATCGCTAGTGCTCATTGAGTAAAGGCGTATAATTGAAGCATAATGCATGTCACGCAGTTTGGGATACAATGGATTACTTTTAAAGGCTTTTTCATAGCTATTTTGGTGTTAAATGTTGTCGCAATATAAAAAAATTGAGCTAGGTTAACGTGGGCGTTGGATTCATGTCATTATAAACTCTAAATCAAAATTTATGGAGTATTTAGTGCGTATATGTCAAGTTGATCGAGCAGTTAAAATGATCATTCTAAACCGATCATTGGTTCTCCTTGGGTAAGGGTTTATAAATGAAGAATAATGCATGGCATCACGCAGTTTAGGATAGATTGGATTACTTGGAGGCTTTGTGCTAGCTCTTTCAATCTGAAATATTTCACAATATGGTAAAATCAGCAAGCATAACGTGGGCATTGGATTCATCTCATTTTGAGCTCAAAATTAAAATTTAAAGATGATTTAGTGCGGAAATGTTAAGTTGATCATCAAGTTTTAATTATCATTCTAAACTCCTCATTGGTGCTCATTGACTTAAGGCGTATAAATGTAGTATAATGCATGACATCACGCAGTTAGGGATAGATTCGATTATTCGGAGGCTTTATCATAGCTATATTGGTCATAAATTTTTTCACAATTTAGAAAATTGAACAAACTTAACATTGGCATTGGATTCGAGTCATTCTGAACTCTAAAAAACTTACAGACAATTAAGTACAAACATCTCAAGTTGATCTGCTAATTAAAATGATCATTCTAAATTGACAATTGGTGCCCCTTGAGTAAAGGCTTAGAAAGAAAGCATAATGCATGACATCATGCAGTTTGGGAGAGATTAGAATACTTGGAGGCTTTGTCGTAGCTCTTTCAGTTTCAAATATTGAGCTAACTTAACGTGGGCGTTGGGTTCATGTCATTTTGAACTGTAAATTAAAATTTCAAGAGAATTTAGTGTGGATGTGTCAAGTTGATCAGCGAGTTAAAATGATCGTTCTGAAATGATCATTGCTGCTCATTTAGTAAATGCGTATGAATGAAGCATAATGCATGGCATCATGCAGTTTGGGATAGATTGGACTGATTGGAGGCTTTTTTGTAGATATTTTTGTCTTAAAATTTGTCACAATGTAGAAAACTGAGCTAGTTTAACGTGCGCGCTGGATTTGTGTTATTGTGAACTGTAAATCAATACCTAAGGACGATATAGTGCAGACATGTCAAGTTGATTGGCCAGTTAAAATGATCATTCTAAACTCATCATTGGTGCTCATTGAGTGAAGGCGTATAAATGAAGCATAATGCATGGGATCATGCATTTTGGGTTAGATTGGATTACTCGGAGGCTTTGTCGTAGCTATTTCTCTCTTAAGTTTTCTTGACAATATTGAAAATTGAGCTAGCTTTACTTAGCCATTGGATTCATGTCATTCTGAAATGTAAATCAAAAGCTACGGACGCTTTAGTGTTGACATGTCAAGTTGATCGGCCAGTTAAAATGAACATTCTAAACTGATCATTTGTGCTCATAGTGTAAAGGTTTACAAGTGAAGCATAATGCATGGCATCAAGCAGTCCGGGACATATTGGATTACTTTGAGGCTTTCTCATAGCTCTTTCAGCCTTAAATTTTGTCACAATATAGAAAATTTAATTAGCTTAACGTTGGCGCTAGATTCGTGACATTCTGAACTCTAAATCAAAAGTTATGGACGACTTAGTGTGTATATGTAAAGTTGATCGGCCAGTTAAAATGTTCATTCTAAATTGATCATTGGTGCTCATTCCGTAAAGGCGTATGAAAGAAGCATAATGCATGGTATCACGTATTTTGGGATAGATTGGATACGTGGAGGCTTTGTCGTACCTATTTTGGTCTTAAATGTTTTCAGAAGATAGAAAATAGAACTAGCATTATTTGGGCGTTAGATTCATGTCGTTCGGAAATGTTAATCAAAAGTTACGATCAATTTACTGTGGACATGTCAAGTTGCTCAGCCAGTTAAAATGAACATTCTAAACTGATCACTAGTGCTCATTGAGCAAAGGTGTACATATGAAGCATAATGCATGGCATCATGCAATTTGGGATATATTGGATAACTTTGAGGCTTTGTCTAAGCTCTTTAAGTCTCGAATGTTGTCACTTATGGAAAACTGAGCTAGCCCAACGTAGGCGTTGGATTCATCTCATTTTGAGTTCTAAATTAAAAGTTAAAGACTATTTAGTGTAGACATGTGAAGTTTTCCAGCTAGTTAAAATGATCACTCTATACTGATCATTGGTGCCCATTAACTCAAGGCTTATAAATAAGGCATACTGCATGGCATCACGCAATTTGGGGGAAAATTGGATTACTTGGAGGCTTTCCGTAGCTATTTCGCTTTTAAATTTTGTCAAAATATAGAAAATTGAGCTATATTAACGTGGGCGTTGGATTTGTTATTTTAAACTCTAAGTCAAAAGATACAGATAATTTAGTGCGTACATGCCATGTTGATTGGCCTGTTTAAAATGATCATTCTAAACTGATAATTCGTGCTCCTTGAGAAAAGGCTTATAACGAAAGCATAATGCATGGCATCATGTAGTTTGGGATAGATTGGATTACTTGTAGGCTTTGTAGTAGCTCTTTCAGACTCAAATATTGTCACAATATGGAATATTGAGCTAACTTTATGTGGGTGTTGGATTCATGTCATTTTGAACTCTAAATTAAAAGTTAAAGATAATTTATTGCGGACATGTCAACTTGATCTACTAGTTAAAATGATCATTCTAAACTGATCAATTGTGCTCATTGAGTAAAGGCCTATAAATGAAATATAATGCATGCATCATGATGTTTGGGATAGATTGGATTACTTGGAGGTTTTTGTGTAGCTATTTCTATCTTAAATTTTGTCACAATATAGAAAATGTATCAAGCATAATGTTGGCGTTGGATTCGTGTCATTATGAAATCTAAATCAAAAGTTATGGATGACTTAGTGCAGACAGGTCAAGTTGATCGACCAATTAAATTGATCATTCTAAACTGATAATTGGTGCTCATTGAGAATTGGTTTACAAATGAAGCATAATGCATGGCATCACACAGTTTGGGAAACATTGGACTACTTGGAGGCTTTTACATAGCTAATTTGGTCTTAGATTTTGTCACAATATAGAAAATTGAGCTAACTTAACGTAGGCGTTGGATTCGCGTGATTATGAACTCTAAATCAAAAGTTACAGATTATTTAGTTCGAATATGTCAAGTTGATTGGCTAGTTAAAAAGATCATTCTAAACTTATAATTGGAGCTCCTTGAGTAAAGGCTTATAAATGAAGCATAATGCATGGCATCACACAGTTTGGTATATATTGGATTACTTGGAGGCTTTGTCGTAGCTCTTTTAGTGTCAAATCTTTTCACAATATAGAGAATTGAGCTAGCTTAACATGGGCGTTGGATTCGTTTCAATCTAAACTCTCAATCAAAAATTATGGACGATATAGTGTGGACATGTCAAGTTGATCGGCCAGTTAAATTGTGCTCATAGAGAAAAGGTTTACAAATTAAGCATAATGCATGGCATCACGAAGTTTGGGATAGTTTGGATTACTTGGAGGCTTTGAATTGTGTCATTCTGAGCTTTGAATTAGAGGTTACCGACCAGTTAGTATAGATATGTCAAGGTTATCAGCCAGTTAAAATGATCATTCTAAACTGATCATTGGTGCTACTTGAGTAAAGGCATAAAAATGAAGCATAATGCATAACATCATGCAGTTTGGAATAGGTTGGATTATTTGGAGTCTTTATCGTAGCTCTTTCAGTGTAAAATGTTGTCACAATATAGAAAAATGAGCTAGCCTAAGGTGGGTGTTGGATTTGTGTCATTCTGAACTCTAAATCAAACGTTACAATCGATTTAGAGCGGCCATTTCAATTTTATCGGCCAATTAACATGATCATTCTAACTTGATAATTGGTGCTCCTTGAGTAAAGTCTTATTAATGAAGCATAATGAGTGGTATCACATAGCTTGGTATAGATTGGATTACTTGGAGGCATTGTCATAGCTCTTTTGGTTTCAAATGTTTTCAAAACATAGAAAATTGAGCTAGCTTAATGTGGGCATTGGATTCGTGTCATTCTAAACTCAAAATCATAATTTACGAGCAATTTAGTGCGGACATGTCAAGTTGATCAGCCAATTAAAATGATCATTCTAAACTGATCATTGGTGCTCCTTGAGCAAGGCTTATAAATGAAGCATAATGCATGGTATCACACATTTTGGTCTAGATTGGATGACGTGGAGGCTTTATCATAGCTCTTCCAGTCTCAAATGTTTTAACAATATAGAAAATTGAGCTAGCTTAACATAGGCGTTGGATTCTTGTAATTCAAAATTTTAAATAAAAAGTTTCAGACGATTTAGTGCAGAAATGTCAGGTTGATTGACAAGTTAAAAGTTGCTCATTGAGCAAATGTTTACAAATGAAGCACAATGCATGGCATCACACAGTTTGGGATTGCTTAGATTACTTGGAGATTTTGTCATTGCTATTTTGGTCTTAAATTCCGTCACCGTACAGAAACTGAGCTAGTTTAACGTAGGCATTGGATTCGTGTCATTCTGAGCTCTAAATCAAAACTTACAGATGATTTAATGGGGATATGCCAAGTTGATCGCCCAGTTAAAATGATCATTCAAAACTGATCATTGGAAATCATTGACTAAAAGCCTATTAATGAAGCATAATGTGTGACATCACGCAGTTTGCGATAGATTCGAAGGCTTTGTCGTAGCTTTTTAAGTCCTAATTTTTGTCCATGTATTGAAAATTGAGCTAGCTTAACATGGGTGTTGGATTCGTGGCATTCTGAGCCTCAATAAAAAGTTACGGAGGATTTTTTCCGACATGTCATGTTGAGCGGTGAGTAAAAATGATCATTCTTATTTGATCATTGCTGCTTGTTGAGTAAAAGCTTATTGATGAAGCATAATGCATGGCATCATGCAGTATGCGATATATTAGATTACTTGGAGGATTTTACGTAGCTATTTCAGTCTTAGAGTTTTTCACTGTATAGAAAATTGAGCTACCTTAACGTGTGTATTGGATTTGTTTCATTATGAGCTCTAAATCAAAGGTTATAGACGATTTTATGCGGACATGTCAAGTTGACCGAGTAGTTAAAATGAACATTTTAAACTGATCATTGGTGCTCATTGAGTAAAGGCTTATTAATGAAGCATAATGTGTGGCATCATGCACTTTGCGATAAATTCAAAGACTTGGAGGCTTTTTCCTAACTATTTCAGTTCTATTTTGCCATAATATAGAAAATTGATCTAGCTTAACATGGGCGTTGGATTTATGTAATTCTAAGATCTGAATCAAAAGTTAAAGACGATTTTGTACAGACATGTCAAGTTGATCGGCGAGTTAAAATCAACATTCTAAACTGATCATTGCTGCTCGTTGAGTAAAGGCAAGAAGCATAATTTGTGGCATCATGCAGTTTGCGATAGATTCGATGACTTGGAGGATTTTTCTTAGCTATTTTCGTTCTAAATTTTGTCACAATATAGAAAATTGAGCTAGCTAAACCTGGGCGTTGGATTCGTGTCATTCTGAGCTCTTAATTAGAAGTTACGGACGATTTTATGTGGACATGTGAAGTTGATTGGCGAGTTAAAAAGATCATTCTAAGCTGATCATTTGTGCTCATTGAGTAGAAGCTTATAAATGTAGCATTATGCATTGCATCAAGCATTTTGCGATAGATTCGATTACTTGGAGGCTTTGTCGTAACTATTTCAGTATTAAATTTTGCACAATATAGAAAATTTAGCTAGCTTAACATGGGCATTGTATTCGTGGCATTCTGAACTCTGAATCAAAAGTAACAAACTTTTTAGTGCCGACAAGTCAAGTTAATCAGCCAGCTAAAATGATCATTCAAAATTGATCATTGGTGCTCATTGAGTAAAAGCTTTTTAGTGAAGCATAACGCGTGGAATCACGCAGTTTGCGATAGATTCGATGACTTAGAGGCTTTGTTGTTGCTATTTCAGTTCTAAATAATGTCACAATATAGAAAATTGAGCTAGCTTAACGTGGGCATTTTATTTGTATCATTTTGAACTCTGAATCAGAAGTTACGGATGATTTATTGTGGACATGTCAAGTTGATCGGCCAGTTAAAATGATAATTTAAATTTATCACTGGTGTTCATTAAGTAACGGCTTATTAATGATGCATAATGAATGGCATCAAGCATTTTGCGATAGATTGGATTGCTTGGATGGGTTGTTGTAGCAATTTCATTATTAAATTTTTCACAATATAGGAAATTGAGCAAGCTTAATATGGGTGTTGGATTCGTGTCATTTTGAGCTATAAATCAAAAGTTACAGACTATTTAGTGCGGACAAGTCAAGTTGCTTGGCCAATTAAAATGATCATTTTAAACTGATCATTGGTGCTCATTGAGTAATGGCTTATTAATGAAGCATAATGCATGGAACCACACAGTTTGCGATAGATTCGAAGACTCTGAGGCTTTGTCGTAGCTATTTCAGTTTAAAATTTTGTCACAATATAGAAAATCGAGCTGGCTTAACATGGGCAATTGATTCGTGTCATTCTAAGATCTGAATCAAAAGTGACGGACAATTTTGTGCGAACATGTCAAGTTGACCGGCGAGTTAAAATGATCATTCTAAACTGATCATTGGTGCTCATTGAGTAAAGGCATGAAGCATAATGTGTGGCATCATGCAATATGTGATAGATTCGATTACTTAGAGGCTTTGTCTTAGCTATTTCAGTTCTAAATTTTGTCACAATATATAAAATTGAGCTAGCTTAACGTGGGCGTTGGATTCGTGTCATTTTGAGCTCATAATTAGAAGTTACAGACGATTTTGTGATGACATGTGAAGTTGATCGGCGAGTTAAAATGATCATTCGAAACTGATCATTAATTGTTGCATTATGCATTGCATCAAGCATTTTGCGATAGAATGGATTACTTGGAGGGTTTATCGTAGCTATTTCAGTCTTAAATTTTTCAGAATATAGAAAATTTAGCTAGCTTAACATGGGTGTTGTATTCTTGTCATTCTAAGATTTGAATCAAAAGTTATGGACTTTTTAATGCGGACAAGTCAAGTTAATCAGCCAGTAAACAATCGTTCTAAATTGATCATTTGTGCTCATTGAGTAAAGGCTTATTATGAAGCATAACATGTGGCATCACTCAGTTTCGATAGATTCAATGAATTAGAGGCTTTGTCTTAGCTATTTTAGTTCTAAATTTAGTCACAATATAGAAAATTGAGCTAGCTTAACATGGGAGTTAAATTCGTGTCATTCAAAGATCTGAATCAAAAGTGACGGACGATTTTGTGCGGACATGTGAAGTTGATCGGCGAGTTAAAATGATCGTTCTAAACTGATCACTGGGGCTCATTGACTAGAAGCTTATAATGAAGCATTATGCATTGCATCAGGCATTTTGCGATAGATTGGATTACTTTGAGGCTCTGTTGTATATATTTCTGTCTTAAAGTTTTCACAATATAGAAAACTTAGCTATCTTAACATGGTTGTTATATTCTTGTCATTCTGAACTCTGAATCAAAAGTGACGGACTTTTTAGTGCGGACAAGTCAAGTTAATAGGCTAGTTAAAATGATCATTCGAAATTGATCATTGGTGCTTATTGAGTAAAGGCTTATTAAGAAGCATAACGCGTGGCATCACATAGTTTGTGATAGATTCTATTACTTGGAGGCTTTGTCGTAGCTATTTTAGTCTTCAATTTTGGCACAATATAGATTCGATCACTTGGAGGATTTTTTCTTAGCTATTTTGGTTCTAAATTTGGTCACATTATAGAAAACTGAGCTAGCTAAACCTGGGCGTTGGATTCTTGTCATTTTGAGCTCTTAATAAGAAGTTATTGACGATTTTGTGTGGACGTGTGAAGTTTATCAGCAAGCTAAAATGATCATTCTAAACTGATCGTTTGTGCTCATTGAGTAGAAGCTTATAAATGAAGCATTATACATGGTATCATGCAATTTGCGATATATTGGATTACTTGGAGGCATTGTCGTATTAATTTAGTCTTAAATTTTTCACAATGTAGAAAATTGAGCCAGCTTAACATGGGCGTTGGATTTGTGTCATTTTGAGCTGTAAATCAAAAGTTACAAACTATTTAGTGCGGACAAGTCAAGTTGATCGTCCAGTTAAAATGATCATTCTCAATTGATCATTGGTGCTCATTGAGTAAAGACTTATTAATGAAGCATAATGCATGGCATCATGCAGTTTGCGATAGATTCCATTACTTGGAGGCTTTGTAATAGCTATTTCAGTTCTCAATTTTATCGCAATATAGAAAATTGAGCAAGCTTAACATGGGCATTGGATTCGTGTCATTCTAAAATCTGAATCAAAAGTTACGGACGATTTTTTGCAGACATGTCAAGTAGACCGGCAAGTTAAAATGATCATTCTAAATTGATCATAATGAAGCATAATGGCTGGCATCACGTAATTTTGCAATAGATTTGAAGACTTAGGCTTTTTTTTGTAGCGATTTCCGTTCTAAATTTTGTCACAATATAGAAGATTGAGCGAGGTTAACATAGGCAATGGATTCGTGTCATTCTAAGATCTGAATCAGAAAGTTGGATGATCTAGTGCATACATGTCATGTTGAGCTTTTACTCAATGAGCACTAATGATCAGCTTACAATGATCATTTTAACTGGCCGATCAACTTGACATGTCTCCCGTAAATCGTCCGTAACTTTTGATTTAGAGTTCACTTTTGTATAAGCATTACAATCATCGATCGGTTAGCAGAGATGTAACGTCTCCTCACACTAGTTTGGTATTGAAGTGCTTATATACGAGGAGACATAATTCCTTCTCCGCGCTTTTTTGATAGGATATCCGCTTGTTTGTTCCGTCCCCTTGCTTTGTAGATGAGATGGAACTCCGGGAAGTGTTGTCGGAGTGCATTGAATTACTCTATCTCTGTTGTGAATGGTGGCCATATGTCTGGGTCGTTGATCAACCGAATCAAGTCAGTGGAATCCCTAAAAATATTTTCATAGAATCTTTGCTTCTTTCCCAGGCTAGACATAGCTCAGCGAAGGCTAAGAAACTCCGTATGAAGCGGAGATTGCCCTCTGTACGTCCCTCTCATACCTAGTAGGTCACTAGATCCATCTTTCAACTTGAGGATCCATCCTATGCCTGATGTAGGCTCCCCCTCTTTCCATGAGCCGTCAATAAAGCAGGAAAATGGGGCGGGGTCCAAGGCTGGATCACCTCCTGCCTCCGATTCTCCTGGGATTTTTAATTCCTTAGATACATACTAGAGCTTACTTTCCCTCCGAGCCTTGTCTAGGATCTTTGCGGCGATGCGGTCAATATTATTATAAACTTTGTCGTTCTGAACTTTCTTTATAAACCAAATTATCCATGGGAAAATTCCAGGATCGGATAATGTCTGGGATCCATCTGGTAACCACCATAAGAGATATTCTACGTTCCCAAAAAGACTGCTTAGTGGGAAAATAGGGGGCTGAGGGGATGGTTGATAGTACCCACGTTTGGCAGGCTGGCGGACACAGACACAATGCATGATTAATGTCTTCTGAGACATAACCACATATTTCACATGAAGGGTCACTTTGAATGTGACGATAATGTAATTGCCCGTTGGTAGCTACTGCTCCCAAGAGCGATTGCTAGAGAAAATGTTGGATTTTTTATCGGAGTTTTTAATTTCCAAATAGCTTGTTTCAATTGGGATAACGATGGACACTGCTGAATGAGACTCAGATTCAGTGATTTTCGTTTCTGGAGAGACTCATCTACCGATTTGACTGTATACTCCCCCTCCTTTGTAAAGTGCCAGCAAAACATGCTTTGTTCCCTTCGGATATTTGGGACAATGGAGGTGATGAGTCTTACATCTTCGGGACTAAATAGCTTCCTCAGTTATGGGATATTCCAATGACCATTTTCTGGGCGAATAAGGTCAGTTACCTTCGCGTTGGGGAATCAGGATTGGTTGGTCTTACTTGGACCTCTTGGGGCTAAGTCCGGGATCCAGGGATCCATCCATATATTGTCCTGGGAAGAAGTTCCCAGAATTTTTGTTTCACCCAAGTCTCTTAGGTCTATGGAAAACTAGATGCTTCTCCAACCGAATGATGCCCGATATGGTTTGTTTGCCTGGAAACATGAGAATCCTTGAAATATCAGCCCTTCCGCACGCGGGCCACTAATGATGTGGGAAATCTCTCCAATCGCCATTGTTGTTTCGCTAGGAGGGCCTTGTTGAAATTTTTCAGTCTCTTGAACCCAATACCACCATCCGCTTTGGTGAGACAAAGTATTTCCCAGGGTTACCAATGAATGCCATTCTCTGAACTACCCAAGGTCCACCAATGAATACCCGAGGTCCTGTTGGTAGCTACTGCTCCCAAGAGGGATTGCGAGAGAAAATGTTGGATTTTTCTCGGAATTTTTAATTTCCAAATAGCTTGTTTCAATTGGGATAACGATGACCACTGCACAATGAGACTCAGATTCGGTGATTTTCGTTTCTAGAGAGTCTCATAGCCCGATTTGACTGTATACTCCCCCTCCTTTGTAAAGTGCCAGAAAAACATGCTTTGTTCCCTTCGGATATTTGGGGCAATGGAGGTGATGAGTCTTACATCTTCGGGACTAAATAGCTTCCTCAGTTATGGGAAATTCCAATGACCATTTCCTGGGCGAATAAGGTCAGTTACCTTCACGTTGGGGAATCGGGATTGGTTGGTCTTACATGGACCTCTTGGGGCTAAGTCCGGGACCCAGGGATCCGTCCATATATTGTCTTGGGAAGAAGTTCCCAGGATTTTTATTGCACCGAAGTCTATTAGGTCTATGGCAGACCAGATGCTTCTCCAACCGAATGATTCCCGATATGGTTTGTTTGCCTGGAAGACATGAGAATCCTTGAAATATCAACCCTTCAGCACGCGGGCTACTAATGACGTGGGAAATCTCTCCAATCTCCATAGTTGTTTCCCTAGGAGAGCCTTGCTGAAATTTTCCAGTCTCTTGAACCCAATACCACCATCCGCTTTGGGGAGACAAACTGTTTCCCAGTGTAACCAATGAATGCCCTTCTTAGAACTACCCGAGGTCCACCAAAAAATACTGATTCAACTGTTAAGCTTTTTGCAGAGGGTATTCCACCCAGGTTCCGTTTTTGTCTATCAAGCCTGAAACTCGGTTTCTTGATCGGCGTTGTTTGGTACAGGCATGGAAGAATTTTGTATTCTGGTCTTCTTCTCTCAGCTAGAGAGCCCGACTGTTTTGGCACCAGAAGACTTCCTCTTCATTTATTGCACCGCATAGATTCTGCTTTAAGCAGAATAACTCTTCGGTAGTCATTGTATCTGATGATTGGGCCTTTTCTAGCTCCTCCTTTAAGTCTTTTATGGCTTTTGCAAAGACAAGATTTTCTCTGCGCTTCCATCGTCATATAGATGAACGAAATTTTGAGATTCTTTCTCTAAACGAGATTCCCTGTGGGGCGGTGCTTCGTGACCAGCACTGCTTGACAACTTCCTCCCAATTTAGTTTAGATAGCCACCGCTTGTCAAAGCGAAAGCAATGCTTCCTCTTTACGGCTTGGGTAAGGATATGGACCCAGAGCGGGCGGTGGTTGGATCCACACAAGCACAGGTATTCTATTCTCGTCTGCAAGAAGGCATTGTGCCATTCCTTATTGCCCAGAGCACTGTCCAGATGGCACGGGATTACGGTATCGCTTTTTCTTCCAAACCATGACATAATGTTTCCTCTGAACGGGAAATCAGACATTCCACAATTTCCTTGCATCATTTTGAAGTCCAGAAAACTACTTTCCTGATGGATTCTTCGGCCAGAATTCTCATGATTTCTATTTATTTCGTTGAAATCACCTACCATTAGCCATCTAGGACTCGGGAGAGTTGCAGATATCGGTGGTGCAACATCTACAGCTGGAAATAAGGAGAATGCACAACTAAAATAAAATGGCGGCTATGAAGATAGAGATGACGAATCTTAAATATATTGTAGATATTATGAAAACCAAATTTACCGATGAATTTTTTTCTCCTCCTTCTCTTCCTTTTCATCCGATGTATTTTGCAAATTTTAAAACAATTAAACTTTATATATTATTATATTTATAATTAGAAATATTATTTTTATTTAATTGTTTTAAAATTTTTATTAAATATTTAAATTATATTAAGTAAATTTAATAATTAAAAATTTTATTTTCAAAATAAATTTATTTTTTAAAAATATTTAATGAATAATTTTAAAAATAATTATTCAAAATTTTTTTTCAATTGTTTGGTAATTTCCGATGGATGTAATCGTCGAAAATAACCGACGAAATTGTGTCCGTCAGGAAGCTTATTTCATTGCGATTTTGTCGGTTCACTCCCAACAGGTGAAAACAATCAGAATATACCATCGGTTGTGATTACTGACGGCAACGGTCATCGGAAGTCCTTGACGATCCGACTGACTAAATCTATCCCAAATACGTCGGTAATTTCCAAAGGACAGGACCATCGAATATCCGTCGGCATTTGCCGATGGCTTCCTTTATCGCAAACCCGTTGGTAATTTCCGACAATTTCCAGACAAAACTTGGTTTCTGATGAAATAGTCCCGACGGATAACGATGGTTGGAAAGTCGATGGGAATTTCTTTTCTGACAAATTGCCAACGAACTTCGTCGTCGGGAAATCAATGTTTTCTTGAAGTGTTAACATTTGATTTAGAGCTCAAAATGACATGAGTACAACACCCACGTCAACCTAGCTCAATTTTTAATATTAGGAAAACAATTGAGACTGAAATAGTTACGAAGAAGCCTCCAAGTAATCCAATGTATCCAAAATTTTGTGATGTCATGCATTAAGATTTATTTATAAGCCTTAACTCAATCATTACCAATGTTTAATTTATAATGATCATTTTAAATATCTGATCATCTTAACATCTCCGCATTAAATCGTTTTTAACTTTTGATTTAAAGCTCAAAATTACATGAACCCAATGCCCACGTTAAGATAGCTCAATATTTTCCACATTCTGACAACATTTGAAACTGAAAGGATTACGACAAAGCCTCCAAGTAATCTAATGTATCCCAAAATGCGTGATGGCATGCAATATGATTAATTTATAAGCCTTTACTCAATGAGCACCAATGCTAGTTTAGAATAATCATTTTAACTCGCTGATAACTTGAAATGTGAGCACTAAATCGTCTTTAACTTTTGACTTAGAGCTCAAATGACATGAGTTCAACGCCCACATCAATCCAGCTCAATTTTCTATACTGTGGCAAAATTTAATATCAAAATAGCTGTGACTAAGTCTCCAAGTAATCCAATCTTTCCCAAACTGCATGATGTCATGCATTAATTTGACATGTCCGCACTAAATTGTCCATAACTATTGATTTGGAGTTCAAAATGACACGATTTCAACACCCAGGTTAAGCTAGCTCAATTTTCTATAATGTGACAACATTTGAGATTGAAAGATCTATGAAAAAACCTCCAAGTAATCAAATATATTCCAAACAGCGTGATGCCATGCATTGTGCTTCATTTATAAGACTTTAGTCAACGAGCACTAATTATCAGTTTAGATTGATCATTTTAACTAGCTGATGAACTTGACATATACGCACTAAAATCATATTTAACTTTTGATTTAGAGCGCAAAATGACATGAGTCCAACACCCACATAAAGTTAGCTCAATTTTCCATATTGTGACAACATTTGACACTGAAAGAGCAACGAAAAAGCCTCCAAGTAATACAATGTATCCCAAACAGCGTGATATCATGCACTACGATTCACTTATAAAGCTTGAATCAAGCAGCACCAATGATGAGGTTTGAATGATCATTTTAACTAGCTGATCATCTTGACATTTACGCACCAAATCATCTTTAACGTTTGATTTAGAGCTCAAAATGATATGAATCCAACACCCATGTTACGCTAGCTCAATTTTCCATATTCTAACAACATTTGAGACTAAAAGAGGTACGACAAACCTTCCAAGTAATCCAATGTATCCCAAACTGCATGATGCTATCCACTATGCTTCATTAATAAACCTTTACTCAAAGAGCATCAATGTTTGTTTAGAATGATCATTTTAATTCGCTGATCAACTTGACATGTCCACACTAAATCGTTTTAAACTTTTGATTAGAGTTCAAAATGACATGACTCCAACACCCACGTCAAGCTAGCTAAAGTTTCCATATTGTGACAATATTTGAAACTGAAAGAGCTACGAAAAAGCCTCCAACTAATCCAATGTATCCCAAACAGCGTGATATCCTGCATTAGGATTTATTTATAAGCCTTTACTCAAGGAGCAACAATGATCAGTTTAGAATGATCATTTTAACTAGTTAATCAACTTGACATGTCAGCTTTAAATGGCACAGAACTTTTGATTTAGAGTACAGAATGATATGAATTCAACGGCCAAGTTAAGATAGGTCAATTTTCAATATTTTGAGAACATTTGCGACTGAAAAAGATACGACAAAGCCTCCAAGTAATGTAATGTATCCCAAACTGCGTGATGGCATGCAATATGATTCATTTCTAAGCCTTTACTCAAGAAGCACCAATGCTAGTTTGGAATGATCATTTTAACTCGCTGATAACTTGACATGTGTGCACTTAATCGTCTTTAGCTTTTGATTTACAGCTCAAAATGGCATGAGTCCAACGCCCACATCAATCTAGCTCAATTTTCTATACTGTGGCAAAATTTAAGACCGAAATAGCTATCACAAGGTCTCCAAGTAATCCAATCTTTCCCAAACTGGTTGATCTCATGCATTAATTTGACATGTCCACACTAAATTGTCCATAACTATTGATTTGGAGTTCAAAATGACACGATTTCAACACCCACGTTAAGCTAGCTCAATTTTCTATAATGTGACAACATTTGAGACTGAAAGATCTACGAAAAAACCTCCAAGTAATCAAATATATTCCAAACAGCGTGATGCCATGCATTGTGCTTCATTTATAAGCCTTTAGTCACGGAGCACAAATGATGAGTTTAGAATGATCATTTTAACTAGCTGATCAACTTGACATGTATGCACTAAATCGTTTTTAACTTTTGATTTAGGGCTCAAAATGACATTAGTCTAACACCCATGTAAATCTAGCTCAATTTTCCATATTGTGACAACATTTGAGACTGAAAGAGCTACGACAAAGTCTCCGAATAATCCAATGTATCCCAAACAGCTTGATGTCATGCACTACGATTCATTATGAACCTTGAATCAAGCAGCACCAAGGATGAGATTTGAATGATCATTTTAACTACCTGATCATCTTGACATTTCCGCACTAAATCATCTTTAACTATTGATTTAGAGCTCAAAATGACATGAACCCAATGCCCATGTTAAGCTAGCTAAATTTTCCATACTCTAACATCATTTGAGACTAAAAGAGGTACGACCAACCCTCCAAATAATCTAATGTGTCCCAAACTGCGTGCTGATATCCATTATGCTTCATTAATAAGCCTTTACTCAAAGAGCACCAATGTTAGTTTAGAGTGATCATTTTAACTCGCTGATAAACTTGACATGTCCGCACTAAATCGTTTTTAACTTTTGATTTAGAGATCAAAATGACATGACTCCAACGTTCACGTCAAGCTACCTAAAGTTTCCGTATTGTGACAACATTTTAGATTGAAAGAGCTACGAAAAAGCCTCCATGTAATCCAATGTATCCCAAACAGTGTGATATGCTGCATTATGATTCACTTATAAGCCTTTACTTAAGGAGCAACAATGATCAGTTTAGAATGATCATTTTAACTAGTCGATCAACTTGACATGTCAGCTTTAAATCGTCCGTAACTTTTGATTTAGAGTTCAAAATTATATGAATTCAACGCCCACATTAAGCTAGCTCAATTTTCCATATTCTGACTACATTTGCGACTGAAAAAGATACGACAAAGCCTCCAAGTAATATAATGTATCCCAAACTGCATGATTCCGTGCATTATGTTTCATTTGTAAGCCTTTACTTAAGGAGCACCAATGATCAGATTAGAATTATCATTTTAACTTGTTGATAACTTGACATGTGCGCACTAAATTGTGTTTAGCTTTTGATTTAGAGGTCAAGATGACATGAGTCCAACGCCCACATCAAGCTAGATCAATTTTCTATACCATGGCAAAATTTAAGACCAAAATAGCTATGGCAATGTCTCTAAGTAATCCAAATTTTCCCAAACTGCATGATATCATGCATTAATTTGACATGTCTGCACTAAATTGTCCGTAACGTTTGATTTGGAGTTCAAATGACACGAATTCAACACCCACGTTAAACTAGCTCAATTTTCTATATTGTAACAACATTTGAGACTGAAAGATCTACGAAAAAGCCTCCAAGTTATCCAAAATATCCCAAACAGCGTGATGTCATGCATTGTGCTTCATTTATAAGCCTTTACTCAAGGAGCATCAATGATCATTTTAACTAGCTGATCAACTTGACATGTACGCACTAAATCCACTTTATCTTTTGATTTAAAGCTCAAGGTGACATGAGTCCAACACCCACGTAAAACTAGCTCAATTTTCCATAATGCGACAACATTTGAGACTGAAAGAGCCACGAAAAAGTCTCCAAGTAATCCAATGTATACCAAACAGCGTGATGTCATGTACTACGATTCATTTATAAAGCTTGAATCAAGCAGCACCAATGATGAGATTTGAATGATCATTTTAACTAGTTGATCATCTTGACATTTCCGCACTAAATCATCTTTAACTTTTGATTTAGAGCTCAAAATGACATGAACCCAAATGCCCATGTTAAGCTAACTCAATTTTCCATATTCTAACAACATTTGTGACTAAAAGGTACGACAAACCCTCCAAATAATCCAATGTATCCCAAACTGCGTGATGCTATCCACTATGCTTCATTAATAAGCCTTTACTCAAAGAGCACCAATGTTAGTTTAGAGTGATCGTTTTAACTCGCTGATCAACTTGACATTTCCCCACTAAATCGTTTCTATGTTTTGATTTAGAGCTCAAAATAACATGACTCCAGCGTACACGTCAAGCTAGCTAAATTTTCCACATTGTGACAACATTGGAGACTGAAAGAGCTACGAAAAAGCCTCCAAGTAATCCGATGTAAACCAAACAGCATGATATCCTGCATTATGATTCATTTATAAGCCTTTACTCAAGGAGCAACAATGATCAGTTTAGAATGATCATTTAAACTAGTCGATCAACTTGACATGTCAGCTTTAAATCGCCCGTAACTTTTGATTTAGTGTTCAGAATGATATGAATTCACCGCCCACGTTAAGCTAGCTCAATTTTCCATATTCTCACAACATTTGCGATTGTAAAAGATACGACAAACCCTCCAAGTTATATAATGTATCCCAAAATGCATGATGCCATGCATTATGTTTCATTTGTAAGCCTTTACTAGAGGAGCCCCAATGCTCAGGTTAGAATTATCATTTTAACTCGCTGATAACTTGACATGTGCGCACTAAATTGTCTTTAGCTTTATATTTAGAGCTCAAAATGACGTGAGTCCACCGCCCACATCTAGCTACCTCAATTTTCTATACTGTGGCAAAATTTAAGACTAGAATAGCTATGACAAGGTCCCCAAGAAATCCAATCTTTCCCAAACTGCATGATGTCATGCATTAATTTGACATGTACGCACTAAATTGTCTGTAACTTTTGATTTGGAGTTCAAAATGACACGAATTCAACACCCACGTTAAACTACCTCAATTTTCTATATTGTGACAACATTTGAGGCTAAAAGTGGTAAGACAAACCCTCCAAGTAATCCAATGTATCCCAAACTGTGTGATGTTATCCACTATGCTTCATTAATAAGCCTTTACTCAAAGAGCACCAATGTTAGTTTAGATTGATCATTTTAATTCGATGATCAACTTGACATGTCCACACTAAATCGTTTTTTAACATTTGATTTAAAGCTCAAAATAACATGACTCCAACATACACATCAAGCTAACTAAATTTTTTGTATTGTGACAAAATTGGAGATTGAAAGAGCTACGAAAAAGCCTCCAACTAATCCAATGTATCCCAAACAGCGTGATATCCTGCATTTTGATTCATTTATAGGCGCCTTTACTCAAGGAGCAACAATGATCAGTTTAGAATGATCATTTTAACTAGTCAATCAACTTAACATGTCAGCTTTAACTCGCCCGTAACTTTTGATTTAGAGTTCAGAATGATATGAATTCAACGCACACGTTAAGCTAGCTCAATTTTCCATATTCTGACAACATTTGCGATTGAAAAAGATACAACAAAGCCTCCAAGTACTATATTTTATCCCAAGCTGCATGATGCCGTGAATTATGTTTCATTTGTAAGCCTTTACTTAAGGAGCCCCAATGATCAGGTTAAAATTAGTATTTTAACTCGCTAACTTGACATGTGCGCACTATATTGTCTTTAGCTTTTGATTTAGAGCTCAAAACGACATGAGTCCAACCCCCACATCAAGCTAGCTCAATTTTCTATATTGTGGCAAAATTTAATACCGAAATAGCTAAGACAAGGTCTCCAAGTAATCCAACTTTTCCCAAACTGCATGATGTCATGCATTAATTTGACATGTACACACTAAATTGTCCGTAACTATTGATTTGGAGTTCAAAATGACACGACTTCAACACCCACATTAAGCTAGATCAATTTTCAATATATTGTGACAATATTTAAGACTGAAAGATCTACGAAAAAGCCTCCAAATAATCCAATATATCCCAAACAGCATGATGCCATGCATTGTACTTTATTTATAAGCCTTTAGTCAAGGAGCACCAATGATCAGTTTAGAATGATCACTTTAACTAGCTGATCAACTTGACATGTACGCACAGAATCGTCTTTAACTTTTGATTTAGAACTCAAGATGACATGAGTCCAACACCCACGTAAAGCTAGCTCAATTTTCCATATTGTGACAACATTTGTGACTGAAAGAGCTACGAAAAAGCCTCCAAGTAATCCAATGTATCCCAAACAGTGTGATGTCATGCACTACGATTCATTTATAAAGCTTGAATCAAGCAGCACCAATGATGAGATTTGAATGATCATTTTAACTAGCTGATCATCTTGATATTTCCGCACTAAATCATCTTTAACTTTTGATTTAGTGCTCAAATGACATGAACCCAATGCCCATGAACCCAATGCCCATGATAAGCTAGCTCAATTTTCCATATTCTAACAAAATTTGTGACTAAAAGAGGTACGACAAACCCTCCAAATAATCCAATGTATCCCAAACAGTGTGATGCTTCATTAATAATCCTTTACTCAAAGAGCACCAATGTTAGTTTAGAATGATCATTAAATCGTTTTTAACTTTTGATTTAGAGCTCAAAATGACATGACTCTAACACCCACGTCAAGCTAGCTAAATATTCCATATTGTGACAACATTTGAGACTGAAAGAGTTACGAATAAACCTCCAAGAAATCCAATGTATCCCAAACAGCGTGATATCCTGCATTATGATTCATTTATAAGCCTTTACTCAAGTAGCAACAATGTTCAGTTTAGAATGATCATTTTAACTAGTCGATCAACTTGACATATCCGCACTAAATCGCCCATAACTTTTGATTTAGAGTTCCGAATGATATGAATTCAACGGTCACGTTAATCTAGCTCAATTTTCTATATTATGACAACATTTGATACTTAAAAAGATACGACAAAGTGTCCAAGTAATCCGATGTATCCCAAAGTGCGTGATGCCATGCATTATGCTTCATTTATAAGCCTTTACTCAAGGAGCACCAATGATCAATTTAGAATGATAATTTTAACTGGCCGGTCAACTTGACATGTCCGTACCAAATAGTTTGTAACTTTTGATTTAGAGTTCATGATGACACGAATCCAACACCCACTTTAAGTTTGCTACATTTTCTATATTGTGACAATATTTGAGACTGAAAGAGCAACGACAAAGCGTCCAAGTAATCCAATGTATCCCAAAGTGTGTGATGTACTGCATTATGTTTCATTTATAAGCCTTTACTCAAGGAGCACCAATGATCAGTTTAGAGTGATCATTTTAACTGGCCGATCAACTAGACATGTCCGCACTAAATCGTCTGTACTTTTTGATTTAGAGTTCACAGTGACACGAATCTAACGCCCACGTTAAGCTAGCTCAATTTTCTATATTGTGCAAAACTTTAAGACCGAAACAGCTAGGACAAAGCCACCAAGTAATCCAATCTGTGCCAATTTGCGTGGTGCCATACATTATGATTCATTTATAAGCCTTTACTCAAGGAGCACGAATGATAAGTTAATAATGATCATTCTAACTAGCTGATCAACTTATCGTCTTTAACTTATTATATAGAGGTCAAAATGACATGACTCCAATGCCCACATTAAACTAGCTCAATTTTTTGTATTGTCACAACATTTGGGATTGAAAGAGCTACTACAAAGCCTTCAAGTAATCAGCTGTATACCAAATTGCGTGATACCATACATTATGCTTCATTCATCAGCCTTTACTGAAGGAGAACTAATAATTAGTCTAGAATGTCATTTTAACTTCCCGATCAATCAGACATATCCGCACTAAATCGTCCGTAACTTTTGATTTAGAGTTCAGAATGACACGAATCCAACGCCCATGTTAAACTAGCTACATTTTCTATTGTCCCAACATTTGAGCCTGAAAGAGCTATGAAAAAGCCTCCAAGTTATCCAATGTATCCCAAAATGCATGATATCATGCATTATTCTTCATTTACAAGCCTTTACTCATGGAGCACCAATGATCAGTTTAAAATTATCATTTTAACTAGTTGTTTGAATTGACATGTCGGCACCAAATCTCTTTTAATTTTAATTTAGAGCTCCAAATGACATGAGTCCAATGCCCACGTTAAGCTAGCTCAATTTTACATATTGTGATATCATTTGAGACTGAATGAGTTACGAAAAAGAGTCCATGTAATCCAATGTATCCCAAACTGCGTGATGACATGCATTATTCTTCATTTATTAGCCTTTACTTAAGGAGCACCAATGATCAGTTTAGAATGATCATTTTAACTAGGCGATGAATTTGACATATCGGCAGTAAATCATCTTTAACTTTTGATTTAGAGTTCAGAATGACACGAATCAAATGCCCACGTTAACCTAGCTCAATTTTCCATATGGTGAAAGAATTTAAGACTGAAAGAGCTACAAAAAAGCCTCCAAGTAATAGAATGTATCCGAAACTTTGTGATGCCATGCATTCTGCTCCATTTGTATGTCTTTACTTAAGACGCACCAATGATAAGTTAAGCTGTTCAACTTATTGTCTTTAACTCTTTATTTAGAGCTCAAAATGACATAAGTCCAACGCCCACATTAAACTAGCCCAATAGTCTGTATTGTGACAAATTTGGGACCGAAAGAGCTACTACAAAGCCTCCAAGTAATCCTATGTATCCAAAACTTCGTGATGCCATACATTATGCTTAATTTATAAGCTTTTACTGTAGGAGCACCAATAATCAGTTTAGAATTTCATTTTAACTGGCCGATCAACCTGACATGTCCGCACTAAATCGTCTGTAACTTTTGATTTAGAGTTCAGAATGACACGAATCCAACGCCTACGTTAAGCTAGCTACATTTTCTATATTGTGTCAACATTTGAGACTGAAAGAGCTCCGAAAAAGCCTCAAAATAATCGAATGTATCCCAAACTGCATGAAGCCATGCATTATTCGTCATTTACAAGCCTTTACTGAAGGAGCACTGATACAAGCCTTGAATCAAGGCTGTAACACGCGTGGGCTGCTTGGAGCAGATTAGGTGAGAAACTCGACCTTAGGCTTCTGTATAGGGGTTTTCTAGTGGGTATTGGATGGAGAGGTGAAGTGAACCACACAAGGGGTGATGAACCTTGTGATAAATCACAATTTAGAAGCTAGGAGGGCTGGTCTCGACTAGGGTTCTAAGCGCACAAGTTTTTAGAGAAAACTCGTAGGAAAAAAGTTCTATCTTTATTAATATCAAAAAGTTCCGAACTACAATGCTGAAGGAGCCTAATTAATATGCTTGGCAGCCTTGACCTTCTAGGGTCGACTCAAAAGAAAAATGGAAAAGTGACAAAAGTGCACAACGAAAATTACAAAAAGAAAATAACCAAAAAAGGACTACTACCTAAATTGTTCTTGACTCAAAAATGTAAAACTTCTAATTCCTACCCTGCAAAACAGAAAAGGCAAGTATATAAATGAAAAATTACCATTCTTACCTTTTGGCCAAGAAATGGAAGGTGGCCGACCTTGTGGAATGCACGCGCCTAGCTCCTAGTCTTCGACTTGGAGTTGGGTTATGAATCATTGGGCCCTGACCTCTTTTGCCACGAAAGCCCAAGTATCTGGAGTCCTTTGTAATATTGAGAAGCCTTTGAACTCTTCCTTGTACTCTTGGCCCAATGATCCTTGTCGATGATCTTCTAGGAGCTTGTCTACCTGCAAACTGAGCTTGTGGAAGAGTGCCCTTGTTCTGCTCCTTGTCATGGCTCGTGTTGGCACCACTGGTGTAGAGACTTCATCTAGGTTCATGCCTTGATGCTCCTAGCTTAGCTGATCCGAGTCTCCTTGTGTAGATGTGGAAATGTTGGTGCAATCGGCTGGATCGGCTGGACTGTGCGAGGAGCTGGCCGAGTTGTCATCGGAGCCGGCCAGGTTGATTCCGGAGCTGGCGGCATCACCAGTTGGGCGGGCGGTGTCATTCACGTCGCCGCCAGTTGGGCCAGAGGTTTGGGCCTCTCCGCCGGAAATGTTTATCGGCTCGGCCTGGCTTGCCGTAGGGCCGGCGGTACCGCGTGGGCCGGCACACGCGCCAAATGGCCCGACTGTCTCGGGCAAGCATCCTGGTCGGCCATTCTGGTCTCCTGGCAGGCCAGACGATCTGATGCCCTCATCAAGCACTAATGATCAGTTTAGAATGATCATTTTAACTGGCCGATCAACTTGACATGTCTGCACTAAATTATCCGTAACTTTTGATTTAGATTTTAGAAGAACACGAATCCAATGCCCGCGTTAAACTAGCTCAAGTTTCTATATTATGACAACATTGGAGACTGAAAGAACTACGACAAAAAGCATCCATGTAATCCAATGTATCCCAAATTGTGTGATACAATGCATTATGCTTCATTTACAAGCCTTTACTCAAGGAACACCAATGATCAGTTTAGAATGATCATTTTGACTGGCTGATCAACTTTGCATTTCCGCACTAAATCGTCAGTAACTTTTGATTTAGAGTTCACTGTAACACGAATCCAATGCCCACGTTAAGCTAGCTCAATTTTCTATATTGTTAAAAAATTTAAGACCAAAATAGCTACGACAAAGACTCCAAGTAATCCAATCTATTCCAATTTGCGTGATGCCATGTATTATGCTTCATTTATAAGCCTTTACTCAAGGAGAACCAATGATAAGTTAAGAATGATCATTTTAACTAGCTGATAGACTTATCGTCTTTAACTTTTTATTTAAAGCTTAAAATGACATGAGTTCAACGCCTACATAAAACTAGTTCAATTTTTTGTACTGTGACAACATTTGGGACCGAAAGAGCTACTACAAAGCCTACAAGTAATACGATGTATCCCAAACTGCGCGATGCCATACAATATGCTTCATTTATAAGGCTTTACTCAAGGAGCACCAATAATTAGTTAAGAGTGTCATTTTAACTAGCCGATCAACTAGACATATCCGCACTAAATCATCTGTAACTTTTGATTCAGAGTTCAGAATGACACGAATCCAACACCCACGTTAAACTACATTCAGTTTCTATATTGTGACAACGTTTGAGACTGAAAGAGCTCCAAAAAAACCTCCAAGTAATCCAATGTATCCTAAACTACGTGATGCCACGTATTATTCTTCATTTAAAAGCCCTTACTCAAGGAGGACCAATGATTAGTTTAGAATGATCATTTTAACTAGCCGATCAACGTGACATGTTCGCACTAAATCGTCCGTAACTTTTGATTGAGATTTCAGAATGACACGAATCTAACACCCACATTAAGCTAGCTCAATTTTCTACATTGTAACAACATTGGAGACTGAAAAAACTACGACAAAGCCTCCATCTAATCCAATGTTCCCAAAATGCGTGATGCCATGCATTATGCTTCATTTATAAGCCTTTACTCAGGGAGCACAAATGATCAGTTTAGAATGATCATTTTAACTGGCCGATAAACTTTACATGTACGACCTAATTCGTCCATAACTTTTGATTTATAGTTCCAAATGACACGAATCCAACGCCCACGTTAAGCTAGCTCAATTGTCTATATTGTGACAACATTTGAGACTAAAAGTGCTACGATAAAGCATTCAAATAATCCAATCTATTCCAAACTGCGTGATGCTATGCATTATGCTTCATTTATAAGCCTTTACTCAAGGAGCACCGATGATCAGTTTAGAATGAACATTTTAACTGGCCAATCATCTTGACATGTCCGCACTAAATCGTTCGTATCTTTTTATTTAGAGCTCAAAATGACACGAATCCAACTCCCATGTTAAGCTAGCTCAATTTTCAATATTGTGACAAAAATTAAGGCCAAATAGCTACAACAAAGCCCCCAAGTAATCAATATCCCAAACTGCGTGATGCCATGCATTATGCTTCATATATAAGCCTTTTGTCAAGGAGCACCAAAAATCAGGTTAGAATGATCATTTTTACAAGCTGATAAATTTTACTTGTCTGCACTAATTCGTCTTTAACTTTTTATTTTGATCTCAAAATGACATGAGTCCAACGCCCATGTTAAGCTAGCTCAATTTTTCATATTGTGACAACATTTGAGATTGAAAGAGTTACGAAGAAGCCTCCAAGTAATCCAATGTATCCCAAACTGCGTGATGCCATGCATTATTCATCATTTATAAGCCTTCACTTAAGCAGCACCAATGATAAGTCTAGAATGAACATTTTAAATAGTTGATCAACTGGTATGTCCGCACTAACTCGTATTTAATTTTTTATTTAGAGGTCAAAATGACATGAGTCCAACGCCCACGTTAAGAAAGCTCAATTTTCCATATTGTGAAAACATTTGAGACTGAAAGAGCTATGAAAAAGCGTCGAAGTAAAAAATATTTCCAAACTGCGTGATTCCATGAATTATACTTCATTTATAAGCTTTTACTTAAGAAGAACCAAAGATAAGTTTACAATGATAATTTTAACACGCCGATCAATTTGATATATCCGCACAAAATTGTCCATGACTTTTGATTTAGAGTTCAGAATTACACAAATCCAACACCCACGTTTAGCTAGCACAATTTTCTATACTATGAAAAAATATAAGACCAAAATAGCTATGACAAAGCCTCTAAGTAATCTAATGTATCCCAAATTGCGTGATGCCATGCAATATGCTTCCTATATAAGACTTTACTCAAGGAGCACCAATGATTAGTTTAGAATGATCATTTTTTCTGGCAGATCAACTTGACATGTTCGCAGTAAATCGTGTGTAACTTTTAATTCAGAGTTCATAATGACACGAATCTACGCCCACGTTAAACTAGCTCAATTTTCTATATTGTGACAACATTTGACACTGAAAGAGCTACGAAAAAGCCTCCAAGTAATCAAATGTATCCCAAACTGCATGGTGCCATACATTGTGCTTTATTTATAAGCCTTAACTTAAGGAGCACCAATGATCAGTTCAGAATGATCACTTTAACTGACTGATTAATTTGACATGTCCACACTTTAAAGTCTGTAACATTTGATTTAGAGTTCAGAATGACACGAACCCAACATCCACGTTAAGCTACCTCAAATTTCCATATTGTGACAACTTTGGAAACTGAAAGAGCTACAAAGAAGCCTCCAAGTAATCTAATGTATCCCAAACTGCCTGATCCCATGCATTATGCTTTATTTGTAAGCCTTTTCTGAAGGAGCGCCATTGATCAGTTTAGAATGTTCATTTTAACTAGCCGATCAACTTGACATGTACGCACTAAATCGTCGGTAACTTTTTATTTTGATTTCAAAATGACACGAATCCAACACCCACCTTAAGCTAGCTCAATTTTCTTTTTTATGTGAGAACATTTGACACTGAAAGAGTTACGAAAAGCCTCCAAGTAATCCAATCTATTCAAAAATATGTGATGCCTTGCATTATGCTTCATTTATAAGCCTTTACTCAAGGAGCACTAATGATCAGTTTATAATGATCATGTTAACTTGCCGATCCATTTGACATATCGGCACTAAATCCAATGTATCCCAAACTACATTATACTATGCATTATGCTTCATTTATAAGCCTTTACTCAAGGAGCACCAATGATCAGTTTAGAATGATCATTTTAACTCGCCAATCAATTTGACATGTACGCACTAAATCGTCCGTCACTTTTGATTTAAAGTTCGGAATGAAACGACTCCAACGAGAAGTTAAGCCAGCTCAATTTTCTATATTGTGACCACTTTTATGACTGAATGAGTTACGAAAAAGCCTCCAAGTAATCCAATGTATCCCGAAGTGCCTGATGCCATGCATTATGCTTCATTTGTAAGCCTTTTCTGAAGGAGCACCAATGTTCAGTTTACAATGATCATTTTAACTGGCCAATCAACTTGACATGACTGAACTAAATCGTCAGGAACTCTTGATATAGAGTTCAAAATGACACGAAACCAACACTTGAGACTGAAAGAGTTACGAAAAGGCCTCCAAGTAATCCAATCTATTCCAAACTGCATGATGCCATGCATTATGCTTCATTTATAAGCCTTTACTCAAGAAGCACTAATGATCAGTTTAGAATGATCATGTTAACTGGCCGATCAACTTGACATTTCTGCACTAAATCGTTCGTAACTTTTGATTTAAAATTCAGAATGACACGAATCCAACGCCCACGGTTGGGTAGTTCAATTTTCTATATTGTGACAACACTTGAGACTGAAAGAGCTAAAACAAAGCCTCCATGTAATCCAATGTATCCCAAACTGCATGATGTCATGCATTATGCTTCATTTATAAACCTTTATTTAAGGAGCACCGATGATCAGTTTTGAATGATCATTTTAACATGCCGATTAACATTAAATGTCAGCACAATATCATCTGTAACTTCTTATTTAGAGTTCATAATGACATTAATCCAACGTCCATGTTAAGCTAGCTCAATTTTCTATATTGTGACAACATTTATCACTGAAATAGCTATGGCAAAGCCTCCAAGTAATCCAATATATCCCAAACTACGTGATGCCTTGAATTATGCTTCATTTATAAGTCCTTACTCAAGGAGCACCAATGATCAGTTTAGAATGATCATTTTAACAGGCCGATCAAGTTGACATATCCGCACTTTATCGTTCGTAACTTTTGATTTAGAGCTCAAAATAACATGAGTCCAACGCCCACCTTAACCTAGCTCAATTTTCTATATTGAGACAACATTTGAGACTAAAAGAGTTGCGAAAAAGCCTCCAATTAATCCAATGTATCCCAAACTGCGTGATGCCTTGCATTATGCTTCATTTATAAGCATTTAATCAAGGAGCACCAATGCCAAGTTTAGAATGATTGTTTTAACTGGCCGATCAATTTGACATGTCTGCACAAAATCGTCTATAACTTTTGATTTAGAGTTCAGAATGACATGAATCCAACGCCCATGCTAAGCTAGCTCAATTTTCCATACTGTAACAACATTGGAGACTGAAAGAACTACGAAAAAACATCCAAGTTATCCAATGTATTCCAAACTGCGTGATGCCATGCATTATGCTTCATTTATAAGCCTTTACTCAAGGAGCGGCAATGATCAGTTTAGAATGATCATTTTAACTAGCCGAGCAACTTGACATGTCCGTACTAAATGTCTATAACTTTTGATTTAAAGTTCAAAATGACACGAATCACCCACCCACGTTATGCTACCTCAATATTCTACATTTTGACAACATTTGAGAGTGAAATAGCTAGGACAAAGCCTCCAAGTAATCCAATCTACCCGAAAATGCATGATGCCATGCATTATTCTTCATTTATAAGCCCTGACTCAAGGAGCCCCAATGATCAGTTTAGAATGATCATTTGATTTAAAGTTCAGAATGAGACGAATCTAATGCCAACGGTAGGCTAGCTCAATTTTCTATATTGTGACAACATTTGAGACTGAAGGAGTGACAAAAAAGCCTCCAAGTAATCCAATGTATCCCAAACTGGGTGATGCCATGCATTATGCTTCATTTATAAACCTTTAATTAAGGAGCACCGATGATCAGTTTTCAATGATCATTTTAACAGGCCGAACAACTTTACATGTCCGCACAATATCATCGGTATTTTTTTATTTAGAGTTTTGAATGACACGAATCCAACGTCCACTTTAATCTAGCTCAATTTTCTTTATTGTGACAACATTTATGACTGAAAGAGCTATGTCAAAGCGTCCACGTAATCCAATGTATCCCAAACTGTGTGATGCCATGCATTGTGCTTCATTTATAAGTCCTTACTCAAGGAGCACTAATGCCAAGTTTAGAATGATTATTTTAACTGGCCAATCATCTTGACATGTCCGCACTAAATCGTCCGTAATTTTTGATTTAGAGTTCAGAATGACACGAATCTAATGCCCACGGTAGGCTAGCTCAATTTTCTATATTGTGACAACATTTGAGACTGAAGGAGTGACAAAAAGCCTCCAAGTAATCCAATGTATCCCAAACTGGGTGATGCCATGCATTATGCTTCATTTATATACCTTTAATTAAGGAGCACCGATGATCAGTTTTGAATGATCATATTAACAGGCCGAACACTTTACATGTCCACGCAATATCATCGGTATTTTTTTATTTAGAGTTTTGAATAACACGAATCCAACGTCCACTTTAATCTAGCTCAATTTTCCATATTGTAACAACATTTGAGACTGAAAGAACTATGAAAAAGCCTCCAAGTAATCCAATGTATTCCAAACTGCATGATGCCATGCATTATGCTTCATTTATAAGCCTTAATCAAGGAGCACCAATGCCAAGTTTAGAATGATTATTTTAACTGGCCGATCATCTTGACATGTCCGCACTAAATCGTCCGTAATTTTTGATTTAGAGTTCAGAATGACACGAATCCAATGGCCACGCTAAGCTAGCTCAATTTTCCATATTGTAACAACATTTGAGACTGAAAGAACTATGAAAAAGCCTCCAAGTTATCCAATGTATTTGAAACTGCGTGATGCCATGCATTATGCTTCATTTATAAGCCTTTACTCAAGGAGCACCAATGATTAGTTTAGAATGATCATTTTTAACTGGCCGAGTAACTTGAGATGTCCGTACTAAATGTCCATAAATTTTGATTTAGAGTTCAAAATGACACTAATCACCCACCCAAGTTATGCTAGCTCAATATTCTATATTTTGACCAACATTTGAGAGGGAAATTGGTAGGAAAAAGCGTCCAAGTAATCCAATCTACCCCAAAATGCGTGATGCCATGATGATGAGGACATCAATACAAGCTTACTAGAAGCTGAGGAAGAGCCCATTAATATATCTATTATGAGACAAGGTCCAAGAACAAGATCAGGGACAAGAAACATTAGTAAGATGTTCAACAAGTCTGTTGAGAGTCTCATAACAATCATAGAAGATGGAGGATTCCAGGAAGCTGAACTTACTAAAGAATTACAAGAAGGAGACTATGAACAACTAGAGACTACAACAATTTCACTCTTTCCAGTTTTGCAAGGCTTCAAAGATACAACCTTGATCATCATTGCTAAACAAACTTAAGAAGGCATTATAAGGAGCTACAAGAGACCAAGTTGCGTATTTAAAATTCTTATATTTCAATTAACAAGTTTATTTGCTTGTTTTTGCAGGAATGTGACGGTTAAGTTTAAGAGTCTTTTGTTTATCATTAGGTCCTAATGTCTTGTCGTTATTTTCGTTTTAGTCCTTCCATTGTAATGTATTTTCAGTCCTAGAAGACACCTGCTGCTGGACTAGTATATAAAGTCCATTCTCAACATGTAATCACTTAAGTTTTATGAAATAAAAACCTAGTTTTTCTTCCTTTGAAAGGAGCTGACGCCTCCAGCATTGTTGTGTGAGAATCCTTGAAGCTTTAGTGCTCTAGACTTATCACAGACCTTCCATAATTTGTGTGGCGTCTCTCGATCCACCTCTCTACGTACTCAATCCTCACTTAGTCCTCCAGAAAGTGCTCTACAGCCAGCTTAACGGTCACCATCCACCCATCACTCCCGAGACTCTAGAAAGTGCTATACAGCCAGCTAGAGCCTCTCCAGCAGTTCCCCTTGCTCAAGCAAGTCCTCTTGTTCCTGCATCATCTGGTATCAGAGCTTAATCTCTCCTATTCAGGTTTATCTAAACCCATTTTCGTTTTTACTCTGTCATTTCCTTGTTAACTTGCTGTCAAACTGCATCTCTACATTAAACCCTTAAAAATCGAACCCCAATCTATTGTTTTTGTGTGTTAAAAGCTAGTAACATCATTAATTGTTGATAGCTTGTGTTGCTGCAACTAGATTTGTCGGTTTTTAGTTGTTTTGATTGTGTATATTCAACTTCCTTTGTTGCTGCAACTAGTTCTGTCCATTTTTAGTTGTTTTTTTATTATGTCTATTTGACTTCCTTTGCTGCTGCAACTAGATTGTCGATTTTCAGTTGTTTTGATTGTGTCTATTCGACTTCCTTTGCTGCTGCAACTAGTTATGTCCATTTTAAGTTGTTTTTTATTGTGTGTATTCGACTTCTTTTGCACTTGATCTTTTTGTTTAGTGTGAGACAGATCATGTGACTATGGGAGAACCCGTAGATGTGAATGTTGCTCAGATGCTTGCTGCTATTCAGATTCAACTTCAAAACCTAGGAGATCGCATGACAAAAATATAACAATCACCACCAGTACGCAGCAATCCTATCAGAAATGAGAATGCCCAACGTGTGAATCATGAGGAGGATGAAATAGCTGACTTAGAAGATGATTTTCCACCAGAACCTGATCATGATCATAATCATAGACCAAGAAGATAATATCAACGTGATAGAGATAGAGTAGAAGAATCTTGGCATGGAAACAGAGACGTAAAGCTCACGGCACCAACCTTTGCTGGAAAGGTTAATCCAAATGCCTACATTGATTGGGAAAGGCATATGGAATACATATTTGAGTATTACAACTACTCAGATCAGAGAAAAGTGTCTCTATCAGCTGCCTCACTGAAAGCGCTCTAGCTTGCTGGGACAGAGATGTGTCTGAAAGAAGAAGACATAGACATGGTCAGATCACTACTTAGGAAGACATGAGGTTCCAACTAAGGAGGAGATATGTCCCTGCATACTACTTCAGAAAGTTGCAGAAAAAATTTAGAAAACTAACTCAAGGTTCTAAATCTGTTGAAGAATACTTTGATGAGTTTGAAATGCTTATAAACAGGTTGGAGACCGAAGATTCAGAAGAAACTTTGATGGCTCAATTCCTAGATGGTCTGCAAGATCGAATTGCTAGAAAAGTGGAGAGACAAACCTATCATGATCTGGACGAGTTGCTGCATCTTGCTGTTCAGGCCGATCAGCACATAAAAATGAAGACTGTCTCAGCAAATCGTAGCAAGTCTACCTGGAATCAATAACCTCAAAAGGCTCTGGACAAAGAAAAGGCCATCGACATAGAATCGAGATTCAAGAAATCCATTGCTGAAACGTCTAATAACAATAAACCAGAGCAAGGTAAAACTCCAACTCAAAGATCTCATGACATAACCTGTTTTAAATGTCAGGGAAAAGTCCACTATGCAAAAGAATGCCCAAACCAAAGAGTTATGATCCTTTAATCAAATGGCGAATAAGAGTCTCAAGATGAAGAGGAGTATGAACCAGAACACTCTGAGGAAGAAGTTGTGGACTATCCTGATACCGGAGAGCTTCTAGTTACAAGGAGATCCCTCAGTGCTATTTTTGAACCAGAAACTATACAAAGAGAAAATATTTTCCATTCTTGATGCACAATATACTCTAACGTATGTAGCTTGATCATAGATGGTGGTTCTTGTACTAACGTAGCCAGCAAGTATTTAGTTGATAAGCTAGGGTTACAAAAGACAAAGAATCCTCGACCATGCAAGCTCAAATGGCTGAACGATGAAACTGAGCTAAAAGTCGCAGAACAAGTCACCATACCATTCAGCATAGGCAAGTATGCAGATCAAGTTGTGTGTGATGTGGTACCTATGCAACCTGTACATCTACCTCTAGGTCGTCCATGGCAATTTGACAAAGAAGCATTACACAATGGACACACCAATCACTATACCTTCATGCACAATAACAAGAAACATAGCTTAGCACCTTTAACTCCACAGGAAGTGAACGAGATGCAACGAACTATGTCTAAAGGAGAAAAGCTAAATAAAACTAACCTTTATGTAACACCTGCCACTGTTTTGAAATCTCTTGATTCTAAAGAACAGGTGCTACTAATGATCTTTAAAGAAGTTTTGTTTTCAGGACAAGAAAAGGAGGAACTCCCTGCTGCTATTCTAGAGCTTATTGACAAATTCACTGATGTTTTTCCAGAAGAGATACCACCAGGATTGCCACCTATAATAGGAATCAAGCATCGGATTGATATTGTTCCTGGAGCACCATTGCCAAACCGATATGCCTATA
Organism: Pugionium cornutum; assembly: GCA_018901935.1. Taxonomy (NCBI): domain Eukaryota; kingdom Viridiplantae; phylum Streptophyta; class Magnoliopsida; order Brassicales; family Brassicaceae; genus Pugionium; species Pugionium cornutum. The sequence goes on along the minus strand of JAENJI010000012.1, from coordinate 1,997,280 downwards.
GAGTGAATCGAGAAGAAGCAAAGGAGCTGGAAAGACAAGTACAAGACTTAATGTCTAAGGGCTATATCCGAGAAAGTCTAAGCCCATGTGCTGTTCATGTTCTTCTAGTGCCTAAGAAAGATGGAACTTGGTGAATGTGTGTTGATTGTAGAGCAATCAACAATATCACTGTCAAATACCAACATCCAATTCCAAGACTTGATGACATGCTAGATGAACTCAATGGAGCAACTACCTTCTCAAAAATTGATCTAAGAAGTGGATATCATCAGGTGAGAATGAAAGAAGGTGAAGAATGGAAGACAGCGTTTAAAACCAAACAAGGATTGTATGAATGGCTAGTCATGCCATTTGGACTCACAAACGCTCCAAGTACTTTCATGAGACTCATAAACCACGTCCTAAGAGAATTTATCTGTAAGTTCTTAGTAGTTTATGTTGATGACATTCTAATCTATAGCTCTAATCTTGAAGATCACTTACGACATCTTGAGCAGGTACTTGAAACGCTTAAGGCTGAAAACCTTTATGCTAACCTTAAGAAATGTACTTTCTGCACTGATCAAGTTGTATTCCTTGGATTTGTTGTAAGTTCTCAGGACTTAAAGGTCTATGAAGAAAAGATCAAAACAATTCAAGATTGGCCAACCCCAAAAACAATCGGACATATTAGGAGTTTCCATGGATTGGCTAGTTTCTATAGAAGATTTGTCAAGGACTTTAGTACTGTTGCTGCACCCCTCACTTCAGTAATTAAGAAGAATGTGGAGTTCAAATGGGGACCAGTACAAGAGAAGGTATTCAACAAGCTGAAAGATAGCCATACACATGCGCCTGTTTTGGTACTTCCAAACTCTTGATAAAACCTTTGAATTGAATGTGATGCTTCTGGAACAGTTATTGGAGTTGTCCTAATGCAAGGGGGAAAACCAGTGGCTTACTTCAGTTAGAAATTTAGTGGAGCTTCACTTAACTATCCTACATACGATAAAGAGCTCTATGCTTTGGTAAGGTGTCTTGAAACTTGGCAACATTACCTACTATTAAAGGAGTTTGTTATTAATACAGATCATGAGACGCTCAAGCACTTAAGAGGACCAACTAAGCGTAAGAAGAGGCATGCAAAGTGGCTTGAGTTTGTGGAGAATTTTCCCTGTGTGACCAAATATAAGAAAGGTAAAGATAACGTTGTGGCTGATGATTTATCAAGGAGACATGCTCTCATCAGCACAATGGAAGCTAAGATTATGGGATTTGAACACATCAAGGCAATGTATGAGACTGATCCAGATTTTCAAGAAATGTTTAAGAAGACCAACAAGGCTGCATTTGGTATGTTTTATCAACATGATGGATTTTTGTTTAAGGAAAAGCGTCTTTGTATTAGTGAGGGATCAATGAGAGAACTATTGATTGGAGAAGCTTATGGAGGAGGACTCATGGGAAATTTTGGCCGAGATAAGACATCGAGTGTACTTATGGAACATTTCTACTGGCCACATCTAAAAAGAGATGTTGAAAGATTCTGTGCTAAGTGCATCACTTGCTTGAAAGAAAAATCCAGGTCACACCCCTATGGTTGTTATATGCCTTTGTCCATTCCTAACCTACCTTGGGTAGATATCTCTATGGACTTTGTCTTAGATCTGCCAAAGATCAACCACAAGGATTCTATCTTTGTAGTTGTTGACAGGTTCTCAAAGATGGCTCATTTTATACAATGTAACAAGACTAATGATGCTACGCAAATAGCTGATCTTTTTCTTTAAAGAAGTAGTGCGCCTACATGGAGTTTCCAGAACAATCGTTTCAGATCGTGACACCAAATTTCTAAGTCATTTCTGGAAGACATAATGGAAAAAGTTTGGAACTAAGCTGCTCTTCTCAACTACTTGCCACCCATAGACCGATTGTCAAACAGAGGTAGTAAACCGAACTCTTTCAACATTCTTGAGAGCTACGGTCGGTAAAAATCTAAGAAACTGGTTGTCTTGCTTACCTTACATTGAGTTGGCTTATAATCATGCTAAACATTCAGCAACTAAACTTTCTCATTTTGAAGTGGTTTATGGATTTACTCCGACTACCCCACTAGATCTTATACCTTAACCTCAAGATGTTATGTCTAGTGAAGGAGAAACCAGGGCAGATTATGTTAATAAGATTCATCAAAAGGTCAAGGAAATTTTGGAAAGGAGAATCGAGCAGTACAAAAGAAATGAAGATAAACACCGAAAAGATATATCATTTGAACCTGGAGATTGGGTCTGCTTGCACATGAGACATGAAAGATTTCCCAACCAAAGGAAATCCAAGCTTTCCCCAAGAGGAGATGGTCCTTTTCGTGTTTTAGAGAAGATCAACAACAATGTCTATAAGCTTGATCTGCCAGGTGAGATGACCATATCTCCTACTTTTAATATTACTGATCTTGCTCCTTTTCATGCAGATGTACCTGTTCTGAGGACAAAACCTTTTCAAGAGGGAGAAGATGATGAGGACATCAATACTACCTCACTAGAAGCTGAGGAAGAGCTCATTTATACAACTATTATGAGACAAGCTCCAAGAACAAGATCAGGGATAAGAAACCTTAGTAAGATGTTCAACAAGTGTGTTGAGAGTCTTATAACAATCATAGAAGATGTAGGATTCCATGAAGCTGGACTTACTAAAGAATTACAAGAAGGAGACTATGAACAACTAAAGACTACAACAATTTCACTTCTTCCAGTTTTGCAATGATTCAAAGATACAACCTTGTTCATCATTGCTAAACAAACTTAAGAAGGCATTATAAGGAGCTAGAAGAGACCAAGGTGTGTATTTAAAATTCTTATGTTTCAATTAACAAGTTTATTTGCTTGTTTTTGTAAGAATGTGACTAATAAGTTTAAGAGTCTTTTGTTTGTCATTAGGTCCTAATGTCTTGTTGTTATTTTAGTTTTAGTCCTTCCATTATAATGTATTTTCAGCCCTAGAAGGCACCTGCTGCTGGACTAGTATATAAAGTTCCTTCTCAGCATGTAATCACTTAAGTTTTATGAAATAAAAAACTAGTTTTTCTTACTTTGAAAGGAGTTGACGCCTTGAGCCCTCTTATGTGAGAATCCTTGAAGGTTGTGTGCTCTAGACTTATCACAGACCTTCCATAATATATGTGGCATCTCTCGATCCACCTCTCTACTCAATCCTAACTAAGATCCTCCAGAAAGTGCTCTACAGCCAGTTGAAGGGTCACCATCAACCCATCACTCCTGACTCTCTAGAAAGTGATGTACAACCAGCTAGAGCCTCTTCAACAGTTCCCCTTGATCGAACAAGTCCTCTTGTTCCTCCATAACACCCATTATTCTTCATTTATAAGCCTTTAATCAAGAAACCCCAATGATCAGTTTATAATGATAATTTTAATTGGCCGATCAACTTGACATGTACGCACTAAACCTCTGTCACCTTTGATTTATAGTTAGGAATGACTCGAATCCAACGCCCACATTTAGCTAGCTGAATTTTCTATATTGTGACAAAATTTAACACAGAAATAGCTACGAAAAAGCCTCCAAGTAATCTAATATATCCCAAAGTGCATGATGCCAAGCATTATCTTTCATTTATGAGCCTTAACTGAAGGAGCACCAATGATCAGTTTAGAATGATCATGTTACCTGGCCGATCAACTTGACATGAAAGCAAAAAATCGTTCGTAACTTATGATTTAAAGTTCAGAATGACAAAAATTTAACGCCCACGTTAGGCTAGCTCAATTTTCTATATTGTGACAACATTTGAGACTAAAGGAGTGACGAAAAAGCCTCCAAGTAATCCAATGTATCCCAAACTGAGTGATGGCATGCATGATGCTTCATTTATAAATCTTTACTTAAGGAGCACCGATGATCAGTTTAGAATGATCATTTTAACAGGCCGATCAACTTGACATATCCGCACTTTATCGTTTGTAACTTTTGATTTAGAGCTCAAAATGACATGAGTCCAATGCCAACCTTAGGTTAGCTCAATTTTCTATATTGTGACAACATTTGAGACTGAAAGAGTTATGAAAAAGCCCCAAGTAATCCAATGCATCCCATAATGCGTGATGCCATGCATTATGCTTCATTTATAAGACTTTAATAAAGGAGCACCAATGCCAAGTTTCGAATGATTATTTTAACTAGCCGATCAACTTGACATGTCTGCACTAAATTGTCTATAACTTTTGATTTAGAGTTCAGAATTACACAAATCCAACGCCCATGCTAAGCTAGCTCAATTTCCCATATTGTAATAACATTTGAGACTGAAAGAACTAAGAAAAAGCCTCCAAGTAATCCAATATATTCCAACTGCGTGATTCCATGGATTATACTTCATTTATATGCATTTATTCAACGAGCCTCAGTTTAGAATGATCATTTTAACTGGCCGAGTAACCTGACATGCATGTACTAAACGTCCATAACTTTTGATTTAGAGTGCAAAATGGCACGAATCCAACACTCACGTTAAGCTAGCTTCTATATTTTGACAACATTTGAGAGCGAAAGAGCCTGGACAAAGCCTCCAAGTAATCCAATCTATCCCAAAATGCGTGATGCCATGCATTATGATTCATTTATAAACATTTACTTAAGGAGCACCAATGATCAGTTTTGAATGATCATTTTAGAAGGCAGATCAACTTTACATGTCCGCACAATATCATCCGTAACTTTTGATTTAGAGTTCAGAATGACATGAATCCAACATCCACGTTAAGCTATCTCAATTTTCTATATTGTGACAACATTTATGATTGAAAAGCTATCTCAAAGCATCCACGTAATCCAATGTATCCCAAACTGCGGGATGTCATGTATTATGCTTCATTTATAAGTCCTTACTCAAGGAGCACCAATGATCAGTTTAGAATGATCATTTTAATAGGCTGATCAACTTGACATATCCACACTTTATCGTTCATAACTTTTGATTTAGAGCTTAAAATGACATGAGTCCAATGCCCGCCTTAGGTTAGCTCAATTTTCTATATTGTGACAACATTTGAGATTAAAAGAGTTACGAAAAAGCCCCCAAGTAATCCATTGTATCCCAAACTGTGTGATGCCATACATTATGCTTTATTTCTAAGACTTTAATCAAGGAGCACCAATGCTAACTTTAGAATGATCATTTTAACTGGCCGATCAACTTGACATGTCCGCACTAAATCGTCCATAATTCTTGATTTAGAGTTCAGAATGACACGAGTCCAACGCCCACGTTAAGGTAGCTGAATTTTCTATATTGTGACAAAATTTAACACATAAATAGCTACTAAAAAGCCTCCAAGTAATCCAATCTATTTCAAACTGCGTGATGTCATATATTATGCTTCATTTATAAGCATTTAGTCAAGGAGCACGAATGATCAGTTTAGAATGATAATTTTAATCGGCCGATCAACATGACATGTCCACACGAAATCATCTGTAATTCTTGATTTAGAGTTTAGAATGACACTAGTCCAACGCCCACGTTAAAATAGCTCAATGTTACATATTCTGACAACATTTGAGACTGAAAAAGCTATGAAAAAGTCTCAAACTAATCTAATGTATCCTAAACAGTGTGATGCCATGCATTATGCTTTATTTATAAGCTTTACTAAACATCACTAATGATCAGTTTAGAATGACCATTTTAACTGGCCGATCAACTTGACATATCCGCACTAAATGGTCCATAACTTTTGATTTAGAGTTAAAAATTACTGGAATCCAGCACCCACATTAAACTAGCTCAATTTTCTATATCGTGACAACATTTGAGACTGAAAGAGCTGCGACAAAACCTCCAATTATTCCAATATATTCCAATCTACGTGATTTCATGCATTATGCTTCATTTATAAGCCTTTACTGAAGGAGCACCAATGATCACTTTAAATTGATCATTTTAACAGGCCGATATACTTTACAAGTCCAAACTAAATCGTCCATAACTATTAATTTTGTGATCAAAATGACAAGAATCGATCACCCACATTAATCTAGCTAAGTTTTCTACATTGTGACAAAATTTAAGACCAAAATAGCTGCGACAAAGCCTCCAAGTAGTCCAATCTATTCCAAACTGCATGATGCCATGCATTATGCTTCATCTATAAGCCTTTACTCAAGGAGCACCAAGGATAAGTTTAGAATGATTATTTTAACTGGCCGATCAACTTGAGATGTTCGCAGTAAATTGTCTTTAACTTTTAATTTAGAACTCAAAATGACATGATTCCAATGCCCACCTTAAGCCAGCTTAATTTTCCATATGGTGACAACATTTGAAACTAAAAGAGTAACGAAAACTCCTCTAAGTAATCTAATGTATCCCAAACTGCGTGATGCCATGCATTATGCTTCATTTATAAGCCTTTAATCAAGGAGTACCAATGCCAAGTTTAGAATGATTATTTTAATTGGCCAATCAACTTGACATGTCCGCACTAAATCATCTGGAACATTTGATATAGAGTTCTGAATGACACGAATCCAACGTCCATGCTAAGCTAGCTCAATTTTCCATATTGTAACAACATTTGAAACTGAAAGAACAACGAAAAAGCTTCCAACTAATCCAATGTATCCCAAACTGCGTGATGCCATGCATTATGCTTCATTTATAGGCCATTACTCAAGGAGCACCAATGATCGGTTTAGAATGATCATTTTAATTGGCCAATCAACATGACATGTCCGAACTAAATCGTCTGTAATTGTTGATTTAGAGTTCAGAATGACACGAGTCCAACGCCCATGTTAAGCAAGCTCAATGTTCGATATTCTGAAAACATTTGTGACTGAAAGGGTTACGAAAAAGCCTCGAGGTAATCTAATGTATCCTAAACTGCGTGATGCCGTTTATTATGCGTTATTTATAAGCTTTACTCAACGAGCACCAATGATCAGTTTAGAATAATCATTTTAACTGGCCGATCAACTTGACATTTCCGCACTAAATCGTCCATAACTTTTGATTTATAGTTAAAAATGACTCGAATCCAACACCCACGTTAAGTTTGCTCAATTTTCTATATTGTGACAACATTTGAGACTGGAAGAGCTGCGACAAAACCTCCAAGTAATCCAATCTATTCCAATCTGCCTGATGTCATGCATTATGTTTCATTTATAAGCCTTTACTCAAGGAGCACCAATGATCAGTTTAAAATCATCATTTTAACTGGCCGATCAACTTCACATATCTGCACTAAATCGTCCGTAACTTTTGATTTGGAGCTCAGAATGACAACAATATCTCACCCAAGTTAAGCTAGCTAAGTTTTCTATATTGTGACAAAATTTAAGAACAAAATAGCTACGACAAAGCCTCCAAGTAATCCAATCTATTCCAAACTGCATGATGCCATGCATTATGCTTCATTTATAAGCCTTTACTCAACGAGAACCAATGATAAGTTTAGAATTATCATTTTTACTACCTGATCAACTTGACATGTTTGCTGTAAATCGTTTTTAACTTTTGATTTAGAACTCAAAATGACATGAGTCCAACGCCCACCTTAAGCCTGCTTAATTTTCCATATGGTGACAACATTTGAGACTAAAGGAGTTATGAAAAAGCCTCTAAGTAATCCAATGTATCACAAACTGCGTGATGCCATGCATTATGCTTCATTTATAAGCCTTTAATCAAGGAGCACCAATGCCAAGTTTAGAATGATTATTTTAATTGGCCGATCAACTTGACATGTCCGCACTAAATCATCCGTAACATTTGATATAGAGTTCAGAATGACACGAATCCAACGCCCACGCTAAGCTAGCACAATTTTCCATATTGTAACAACATTTGAAAATGAAAGAACTACGAAAAAGCCTCCAACCAATCCAATGAATCCCAAACAGCGTGATGCTATGCATTATGCTTCATTTATAGGCCATTACTCAAGGTGCACCAATGATTGGTTTAGAATGATCATTTTAATTGGCCGACCAACATGACATTTCCGAACTAAATTGTCCGTAATTGTTGACTTAGAGTTCAGAATGACACGAGTCCAACGCCCACGTTAAGTGAGCTCAATGTTCCATATTCTGACAACATTTGTGACTGAAAGAGTTACGAAAAAGCCTCGAAGTAATCTAATGTATCCTAAACTGCGTTATGCCATTCATTATGCTTTATTTATAAGCTTTACTCAACGAGCACCCATGACCAGTTTAGAATGATCATTTAAACTGGCTGATACACTTGACATGTCCACACTAAATCGTCCATAACTTTTGAATTAGAGTTAAAAATGACTCGAATCCAGCACCCACGTTAAGCTAGCTCAATTTTCTATATTGTGACAACATTTGAGACTGAAAGAACTGTGAGGAAACCTACAAGTAATCCAATCTATTCCAATCTACGTGAGGCCATGCATTATGTTTCATTTATAAGCCTTTACTCAAGCAGCACCAATGATCAGTTTAGATTGATCATTTTAACTGGCCGATCAACTTGACATATCTGCACTAAATTGTCCGTAACTTTTGATTTAGATCTCAAAATGACATGAATCAATCACCCACGTTAAGCTAGCTCAGTTTTCTATACTGTGACAAAATATAAGTCAGAAATAGGTACGACAAAGTCTCCAACAAATCCAATCTATTCCAAACTACGTGATGCCATGCATTATGCTTCATTTATAAGCCTTTAATCAAGGAGCACCAGTGCCAAGTTTAAAATAATCATTTTAACTGGATGATCAACTTGACATTTTAACTGCCTAGCTTCCTCCAGAGGGTCCTCCAGAAGTGGCTGAGAAATTTGGTTTCTCTGTCTGACACGATGTCCTTGGCACTCCATGAAGCCGTACTATCTCCCTAAAGAACAGCTCGGCTGTTTGCGTAACATCATTAACATTGGCACATGGGATGAAATGTGCTATCTTGGAGAATCGGTCCACCACTACAAAGATGGCATCTTTGTGGTTGATCTTGGGCAGACCTAGAACGAAGTCCATGGAAAGTCCACCCATGGGACAGTAGGTATGGGCAGAGGGAGATACAACCCATGAGGGTGCACTCGGGACTTTGCCTTCTTGCAAGTGATGCACCTTGCACAATGGGGTTCTACTGACCTCTTGATGTGTGGCCAGTAGAAGTGCTCTTTGACCACTGCTAGTGTTTTGTCAACAACAAAGTGGCCCATAAGACCTCCTCCATGAGCTTCTCGGGTGATAATCTCTCGTAGAGATCCTTGTGGTATGTACAGCCTTCTTTCTGGAGAAAGAACCCATCATGGACGTAGAACTTGCCATGACTCCCTGTGCCACACTCCTTGTAGCTCTCAGCAAAGTCAGGATTATCCTTATACATGTCCTTGATGTGCTCGAATCCTAAGACCTTTGCTTTCATGTTAGATATCAAAGCAAACCGTCTTGATAGTGCATCGGCTACCACATTATCCTTGCCCTTCTTGTACTTGATGACGTAAGGGAAGGTTTCTATAAACTCCATCCACCTGACATGTCTCCTCTTGAGATTGGTTTGCCCTCTGAGGTGTTTGAGAGTCTCGTGATCAGTGTGGATCACAAACTCCTTGGACAACAAGTAATGTTGCCAAGTCTCCAAGGCTCGGACTAGGGCATAGAGCTCCTTGTCGTAGGTGGCGTAATTCAGTGAGGCCCCACCTAACTTCTCACTGAAGTATGCCACTGGCCTTCCTCCTTGCGTTAGTACAGCTCCTATGCCTATTCCAGAGGCATCACACTCCACTTCAAACGTCCTGTTGAAGTTGGGCAGGACTAGCACTGGTGCATGTGTGAGGCTGTGCTTTAAGGCCTGGAATGCCTTCTCTTGATCTTCTCCCCAGTTAAACCCCACGTTCTTCTTCAACACTGCTGTCAATGGTGAGGCAATGCTGCTGAAGTTGGGCACGAATCTTCTGTCGAAGCTGGCCAGACCGTGGAAGCTCCTCACTTGGGTGATGTTGCTCGGTGTTGGCCACTCTTGTATGGCTCGAATCTTTTCTTCATCAACCAGTAAGTCCTGTGAACTTACAACAAAGCCTAAGAAAACTAGCCTGTCAGTATAAAAGGTGCACTTCTTGAGATTGGCATAAAGCTCTTCTTCTCGAAGGGTTTTAAGTACCATCTGAAGATGTGTGAAGTGTTCCCGTAGACACTTACTGTAAACTAGTATATCATCAAAATAAACAACTGCGAACTTATTGATGTACGCCCTAAGAACTTGGTTCATAAGGCGCATGAAGGTGCTTGGGGCATTAGTCAAGCCAAATGGCATGACTGTCCACTCGTAGAGCCCTTGCTTTGTCTTGAAAGCAGTCTTCCACTCATCACCTTCTTTCATTCTGACCTGGTGGTGTCCACTCTTGAGGTCTATCTTGGAGAAGACCGTGGCTCCACTCAGTTCATCCAGAATGTCGTGCAGCCGTGGTATAGGATGCCGGTACTTGACTGTGATGTTGTTGATTGTTCGGCAGTCTACGCACATTCGCCAAGTCCCATCTTTCTTGGGGACTAGCAGCACTGGCACGACACATGGGCTGAGGGTCTCTGGAACATAGCCTTTCTCCAGGAGCGCTTAACCTGCTTCTCAAGCTCCGTGGACTCCTCTGGACTCATCCGGTAGGCTGGTCGATTGGGTAAGGCTGATCCGGGCACGAGGTCGATCTGGTGCTCTATGCCGCGTAAGGGAGGCAAGCCTCCTGGTATCTCCTCAGGGAATACATCCTGGAATTCGTTGAGGAGGACTGCTACTTCAGGAGGTAGTTCTACCTGTTCTTTCTCTACACTCAAAACCTCTTTAAAAACCATTAGTAACATTAAGTCCTTTGAGGCTAAAGCTCTCCGGACATGACTCGGTTGAATGAGAAAGTGAGATTTAATGAGTTTCTTTTCCTTACTCATTTGCTGTTGTAGCTCATGTACCTGGGGAGGTGTGAGAGGAGCTAGGCTGACCTTTCTCTTATCGTGCACAAATGTGTAGACATTGGATCGGCCATCATGCCTTGACTTCTTGTCGAACTGCCATGGTCTTCCTCGTAGAAGATGGCCAGCTTGCATAGGTACTACATCACAGACTATCTAATCCGGGTATCTGCCCACACTGAATTGCACGGCTACTTGCTCATGGATCTTGAGCTCCACCTTGTCATCTAGCCATCCCAATCTATATGGCTGGGGGTGCCTTGTCTTCTCTAGACCAAGCTTATCAACCATATACACACTAGCCACGATAGTGGAAGAACCACCATCTATGATGAGGTTACATACCTTGCCCTTGATGGTGCACCGGCTGTGGAAGATGTTCTCCCTTTGAATGGTCTCGGAGGGATCTACCATCGCACTGAGGATGCGTCTAGTTACCAGCACTTCCCCCACATCAGGGTACTCAATGTCACCATATTCTCCTTCTGGTTCAAAGTACTCTTCATCTTGAGACTCATACTCTCCAGCTTCAATTATCAGCATGACTCGGTTGTTTGGGCACTCCCTTGAGATGTGACCGCGACCCCTACACTTAAAACAAGTGGTATCACGTGATTTCTGAGGGTTAGAAGACTTACTAGGCTCTCTGTTGTTACGGTTTTGCTCAGGAGGCTTGCTCTTGAACCGTGATTCGATCTATATACTCTTGCCCTTGTCTACAGGTTTGGTGCTAATGCTTGGTGCCCAAGGCGTCTTAGGCTTGCTGCGTAGGTCTTGGCTCTTATGCCTGATGTGCTTCTCAGCCTGAACAGAAAGGAGAAAAAAGTCTTTGAAGTCGTTGTAGATTTGCCTCTCCACTTTCCGGCTGATCCTTTCTTGCAATCCATCCAAGAATTGAGCCATCAATACCTCCTCCTCGTCATTGAGCTCCAGTCTGTTCCTTAGCCTTTCAAACTCCTCGTTGTACTCCTCTACTGCTCTGGTGCCCTGTTTAAGAGTACGAAAACGTTTTTGCAAATTCCTATGGAAATAAGGTGGAACAAACCTTTGCCTCATGATGTCCTTCATGTCGACCCAAGAGTCTACGGGCCTCAATCTTCTTCTCCTACGTTCAAAAGCCTCATGATCTCACCAGATGAGGGCATTATCCGTGAGTTGTGCTACTGCCATGGAGACTCTCCTAGCGCCTGGTTGGTTGTAATGGTCGTAGATGCCATCCATCCTCCTCTCCCAATCTAGATAAGCCTCGGGGTCTACTTTTCCTGCAAAACTAAGAGGTGTTAGCTTAACATCATGACTGTTTACCCGATTGTAGGCGTAGTCATCTCCATCTTCATGATGTCTAGGGGGCATCCTTGGTCTCTGGTGATGACCATACAGCTCGTAGCCATTGCCCTCTCCTTCTGGTTGCCGTGGAGGTCCTCCCGGTCTAGGGTGATAGCCGTGAGGCTGTGCGTCCTCATCTCCATCCGGCTGGGGCTCCTCCTGGTCTGGCCGTGTCCTAGGGTGATCAGGACCTTCAGCATGGTCTTGGTCAGCCCTCACGTGCCTTATGGCCTGGAATCTCACCGGCCTTTCCATGCGCTCCAACCTCTCGCAGATTGATGCGAGTTGTGTTTGGCGGGTGGTGAACATGGCCATCATGGCCTCGGTTGCATCTTGATTTCCTTCAGCCATCGTGTGCTACAAGAACAAAAACAAGTTAATTTGCTCCTAAGAATCGATTACGAGATTTTTCTTTTATAGTAGAAGATGTAACTAGAAAAAGGAAAAATTTGAAAAAGGAAAAAGTAGAAAAAGGAAACTTCTAACAATTAATGTGCAAATATCCTAGATTCTTTTGCTCGATTTCTCTTGGTAGTTTTCTATTCTTTTTTTTGCTTTCGATTTAACCTAATGAAGAATGGAAATTATGCTTAAACAAAAAGGGAAAACCGTAGTTGCAATGCAAAGAATGAATCTAAACCCTAGTGATGCACGTAGGAGTTAGATGCGCACTCGGTTTGAGTTTTTGATGATATTTTTTTGATTTTTTTGAATGAGAGTTAAACTAATGCATGAATTGGAATTAATACTAAAGTAAAGGATAGAAAAAACCTGATTTTAGGAGCTTAAGCTCTGATACCAAAATGATACAAGCTTTGAATCAAGGCCGTAACACGCGTGGGCTGCTTGGAGAAGATTAGGCGAGAAACTCGGCCTTAGGCTTCTGGATGGAGTTTTTCTGGTGGGTATTGAATGGAGAGGTGAAGTGAACTACGCGAGGGGTGATGAACCTCATGATAAATCACAACTTAGAAACTTGGAGGGCTGGTCTAGACTAGGGTTCTAAGTGCACAAGTTTTTTGACAGAAAACTCGTAGGAAGAAAGTTCTATCTTTATTAATATCAAAAAGTTGTCGAACTACAATGCTGAAGGAGCCTTATTAATATGCTCGGTAGCCTTGAACTTCTAGGGTCGACTCAAAAGAAAAATGGAAAAGTTACAAAAGTTCACAAGGAAAATTACAAAATGGAAATAACCAAAAAGGACTACTACCTAAATTATTCTTTACTCAAAAATGTAAAACTTCTAATTCCTACCCTGCAAAACAGAAAAGACAAGTATATAAATGAAAATTTACCATTCTTACCTTTCGACCAAGAAATGGAAGGTGGCCGACCTTGTGGCATGTACGCGCCTAGCTCCTAGTCTTTGACTTGGAGTAGGGTTATGAATTGTTGGGCCCTAACCTCTTTTGCAACAAAAGTCCAAGTCTCTGGAGTCCTTTGCAATGTTGAGATGCCTTTGGACTCTACCTTGTACTATTGGCCCAATGCTCCTTGTTGATCATCTTCTAAGAGCTTGTCTACCCTCAAACTGAACTTGTGGAAGAGTGCCCTTGTTCTGCTCCTTGTCATGGCTCCTGGTGGCACCACTGGTGTAGAGACTTCATCCAGGTTCATGCCTTGAAGTTGGTAGCTTAGCTGATCCGAGTCCCCTTGTGTAGATGTGGAAATGGTGGTGCAATCGGCTGGATTGGCTGGACTGTGCGATGAGTTTGCCGAGTTGTCATCGGATCTGGCCAGATTGATTCCTGAGCCGGCGCCGTAACCACTTGGGTCAGCGGTGTTGTTCACATCGCTGCCAGTTGGGCCGGAGATTTGGGTCTCTCCTCCGGAAATGTTGATCGGCCAGGCCTGGCTGATCGTAGGGCTGGCGGTACCACGTGGGCCGGCAGACGCGCCAAATAGCCCGGCTGTCTCGGACAAGCATTCTTGATACAAGCCTCGATTCAAGGCTTATATGCGTGTGGGCTGTTTGGAGAAGGTTAGGTGAGAAACTCGAGCTTAGACTTCTTGGATAGGGGTTTTTGGGTTGGTATTCGATGGAGGGGTGAGGTGAACCACACGAGGGGTGATGAACCTCGTGATAAATCACAAACTTAGAGCTAGGAGGGCTGGTCTCAACTAGGTTCTAAGCGCACAAGATTCTTAGAGAGAAAACTTGTTGGAAGAAAGTTATACTTTATTAATATCAAAAAGGTTGTCGAACTACAATGCTGGAAGGAGCCTTATTAATATGCTCTACAGCTTGACCTTCTAGGGTCGACTCAAAGAAAGAAAAGGAAAGTTTACAAAAGTGCACAAATGGAAAATATACAAAAGTGCATAACCGAAAAAGGACCTATTCCTAAAATGTCTTTGACTCAAAAATGTAAAAAATCTAGATCCTACCCTGCAAAACAGAAAGAGGCATATATTTGAATTGAAACTTACCTTACTTACCTCACGGCCAAGAAATGGAAGGTGGCCGTCCTTGTCGCATGCACGCGCCTTGCTCCTAGTCTTCGACTTAGAGTAGGGTTAGGAATCTTTGGGCCCTGACCTCTCTTGCCACTAAAGCCCAAGTCTCTGAAGTCCCTTGCATTGTTGAGAAGCCTTTGGACTCTTCTTTGCACTTCTGGCCCATTGTTCTTAGTCGATCTTCCTCTAGGAGCTTGTCGACCCATTAGCGGAACTTGTGGAAGAGTTCTCTTGATCTGCTCCTTGTCATTGCTCCTGGTGGCACTACTGGTGTAGAGACTTCCTCTAGATGCATGTCCTGATGCTGGTAGCTTATCTGGTCCGAGTCTCCTTGTGTAGAAGTTGAAATGCTCGTGTACTCGGCTGGATCAGCTGTACCTGCTGGACTGTGCGAGCTACTGGCCGGAATGCCTTCTGGACCGGCCAAGTTGATCCCGGAGTCGGCGGCATCACCAAGGGGGCCGGCGGTGTCATCCACGTCGCCACCAATTGTGCCGGAGACTTGGGTCTCTCAGCCGGCAATGCTGATCGGTCCGGTCCTGTTGGTCGAGGGTCCGGCGGTACTGCTTTGGCTGGCAGACGTGCCAAATGGCCCGGCTGTCTCGGGCAAGCTTCCTGGTCGGCCAGTCTGGTCTCCTGGCCAGACATACGACCTCTTCAGTAGGTTTTGACCTCAAAACTGGTTCATCTGCAAGGAAAGGGGCTAAGTCAGTTACGTTGATTGTGTTGGACACATTAAACTCACCTGGGAGCTCGATCCGGTAGGCGTTGTTGTTGATCCTCTCCAGCACTCTGAATGGTCCATCCGCTCTTGGTGCTAGCTTGGAACTCCTTAGGTTGGGGAACCTCTCCTGCCGTAGGTGTAGCCACACCCAATCGCCTGGTTGAAAGATCACCTCCTTTCTTCCCTTGTTGGTATGAGTCACGTATTGCCCGGTCCTCTTTTCCAAGTTCTCTGCTACCTTCTGGTGTAACTTCCTTATGAACTCTGCCTTGGATGCTCCGTTGAGGTTGGTCATCTCTGCTGGTGGCAGTGGCATTTACTCCAATGGGGTGAGAGGGTTGAAGCCATATACTACTTCAAAGGGTGTCTTCTTGGTTGCTGAGTGCACGACTCGGTTGTAAGCGAACTCTATGAATGGCATGCACTCCACCGAAGTCTTGAGGTTCTTCCCTAGTGTAGTCCTGAGAAGAGTTGATAGTGTCCGGTTGACAACTTCAGTTTGGCCATCGGTTTGAGGATGGCAGGTGGTAGAGAAGAGTAGCTTCGTGCCTAGCTTCCTCCAAAGGGTTCTCCAGAAATGGCTGAGGAACTTGGTGTCCCTGTCTGACACGATGGTCCTTGGCACTCCATGAAGCCGTCCTATCTCCCTGAAAAACAGCTCGGCTGTTTGCGTGGCATCATTGACATTGGCACACGGAATGAAGTGTGCCATCTTGGAGAATCTGTCCACCACTACAAGGATTGCATCTTTGTGGTTGATATTGGGCAGTCCTAGAATGAAGTCCATTGATATATCCACCCATGGATGCGTCGGTATGGGCAGTGGGAGTTACAACCCGTGAGGTTGCACTCGGGACTTTTCCTTCTTGCAAGTGACGCACCTTGCACAATGAGCTGCTACTGTCCTCTTGATGTGAGGCCAGCAAAAGTGCTCCTTGACCACTGCTAATGTTTTGTCGACACCAAAGTGGCCCATGAGTCCCCCTCCAATAGCTTCTCGGATGATAAGCTCCCGTAATGATCCTTGTGGTATGCACAGCCTTCTCTCTCGGAACAAGAACCCCTCATGGATGTAGAACTTCCCATGACTCTGTGTGCTACACTCCTTGTAGCTCTCGGCGAGGTCAGGATCATCCTTATATAGGTCCTTGATGTGCTCGAATCCTAACACCTTGGCTTCAATTTTGGATATCAAGGCAAACCTCCTTGATAGTGCATCAGCTACCACATTGTCCTTGCCCTTCTTGTACTTGATGACGTACGGGAAGGTCTCGATGAACTCCATCCACCTGGCATGTCTCCTCTTGAGATTGGTTTTCCCTCTGAGGTGTTTGAGAGTCTCCTGATCAGTGTGGATCACAAACTCCTTGGACAGCAAGTAATGCTGCCAAGTTTCCAAGGCTCGGACAAGGGCATAAAGCTCCTTCTCATAAGTCGGGTAGTTCAGTGAGGCACCACCTAGCTTCTCACTGAAGTATACCACTGGCCTTCCTCCTTGAGTCAGCACCGCTCCTATGCCTATTCCAGAGGCATCACACTCTACTTCGAAAGTCTTTCTGAAGTCGGGTAAGACTAGCACCGGTGCATGTGTGAGGCTGTCCTTCAAGGCCTGGAACGCCTTCTCCTGAGCTTCTCCCCAGCTGAATCCCACGTTCTTCTTCACTACTGCCGTCAATGGTGAGGCAATACTGCTGAAGTTGGGCACGAACCTTCCGTAGAAGCTGGCCAGTCCGTGGAAACTCCTCACTTGGCTGGTGTTGCTCGGTGTTGGCCATTCTTGTATGGCTCAGATCTTCTCCTCATCAACCTGTAGGCCCTGTGAACTTACAACAAAACCTAAGAAGACAAGTTTATAAGTACAAAAGGTGCACTTCTTGAGATTGGCATAAAGCTCTTCTTGTCGTAGGGTTTTAAGTACCATCTCAAGATGTGTAAGGTGATCTCTTAAACACTTACTGTAAACTAAAACGTCGTCGAAATAAACTCCAACGAACTTACTGATGTACGCCCTAAGAACTTGGTTCATAAGGCGCATGAAGGTGCTTGGGGCATTAGTCAAGCCGAATGGCAAGACTGTCCACTTGTAGAGCCCTTGCTTGGTCTTGAAGGCGGTCTTCCACTCATCACCTTCCTTCATCCTGACCTGGTGGTATCCACTCTTAAGGTCTATCTTGGAGAAGACCGTGGCTCCACTCAGCTCATCTAGCATGTCATCCAGCCGTGGTATCGGATGCCGGTACTTGATTGTGATGTTGCTGATTGCTCGGCAGTCCACGCACATTTGCCAAGTCCCATCCTTCTTGGGCACTAGTAGCACTGGTACGGCACATGGACTGAGGCTCTCTCTCGGACATAGCCTTTCTCCAGGACCTCCTTGACTTGCTTCTCAAGCTCCTTGGAATCCTCTGGACTCATCCGGTAGGCTGGCCAGTTGGGCAGGGCTGCTCCGGGCACGAGGTCGATCTGGTGCTCTATGCCTCGTAGGGGAGGTAAGCCTGCTGTTATCTCTTCCGGGAACACATCCTGGAACTTGTTGAGGAGAGCTGCTACTTCAGGAGGTAGCTCTACCTGTTCTTTCTCTACATTCAACACTTCTTTGAAAACCATTAGTAGCATTAGATACTTCGAGGCTCAAGCTCTCCGGACATGACTCGGTTGAATAAGAAAATTAGATTTAATGAGCTTCTTTTCCTTACTCATTTGCTGTTGAAGCTCATGTACCTGGGCAGGTGTAAGAGGAGCTAGGCTGACCTTTCTCTTGTCATGCACGAAAGTGTAGAGATTGGTTCGGCCATCATGCCTGGTCTCCTTGTCAAACTGCCATGGCCTTCCTTGCAGAAGATGGCCAGCTTGCATGGGCACCACGTCGCACACGACTTGGTCTTGGTACTTGCCCACACTGAATGGCACAGTGACTTGTTCATGGATCTTGAGCTCCACTTTGTCATCGAGCCATCTCAGTCTATATGGTCGAGGAGGCCTTGTCTTCTCTAGACCTAGCTTATCAATCATGTATGCACTAGCAACGTTAGTGCAAGAACCACCATCTATGATGAGGTTACATACCTTGCCCTTGATTGTGCAACGGCTGTGGAAGATGGTCTCCCTCTGGATGGTCTCTGAGGGATCCACCATTACACTGAGAATGCGTCTAGTGACCAGCACTTCCCCCACATCAGGGTACTCAATGCCACCGTATTCTCCTTCTGGTTCATAGTCCTCTTCATCTTGGGACTCATACTCTCTAGCCTCTGTAATCAGCATGATCCGGTTGTTTGAGCACTCTCTTGAGATGTGTCCACGATCCCTACACTTGAAACAAGTGATATCACGTCATCTTTGAGGGTTAGAGGACTTACTAGGCTCTCTCTGGTCACGGGTTGGCTCAGGAGGCTTGCTCTTGAACCTTGACTCAATCTCTATGCTCTTGCCTTTGTCTACGGGCTTGGGTATGTTGCTTGGTGCCCAAGGCTTAGGCTTGCTGCGGATGTCTTGGTTCTTACGTTTGATGTGCTGTTCAGCCTGGACAGATAGATGGAACAAGTCCTTGAAGTCATTGTAGATTTGCCTTTCTAGCTTGCGGCTGATCCTTTCTTGAAGTCCATCCAAGAATTGTGCCATCAAAGCTTCTTCATCATCATTGAGCACCAGCCTGTTCCTTAGCTTCTCGAACTCTTCATAGTACTCCTCTACTGATCTGGTACCCTGCTTAACAGTACGAAAATGACATTGCAAGTCCCTATGAAAGTAAGGTGGAACAAACCTTTGTCGCATGATATCTTTCATGTCGACCCATGAGTCCATGGGTCAGATATCTCACGATCCCACCAGATGAGGGCATTGTCCGTGAGTTGTGCTACTGCCATTGAGACTCTCCTAATCCCTGGTTGGTTGTAATGATCGAAGATATGATCCATTGTTCTCTCCCAATCTAGGTAAGCCTCGGGATCTACTTTTCCTGCAAAACTTGGATGAGTTAGCTTAACAGCAGGATGAGTTACCCGGTTTTAGGCGTGTTCATCTCCATCCTCATGATGTCTAGGAGGCATCCTTGGTCTCTGGTGAAGACCATATGGCTTGAAGCCATCATCTTCTGCCTCTGGTTGCCGTGGAAGTCCTCTCGGCCTATGGTGATAGTTATGAGGTTGTGTGTCCTCATCTCCATCTGGCTGGGGCTCCTCCTGTTCGTGCCGTGTCCTAAGGTGCTCAGGACCCTCAGCACGGTCTTGCTCAGCTCTCACGTGCCTTATGGCCTGGAATCTCACAGGCCTCTCCACGCGCTCCAATCTCTCGCCTATTGATGCGAGTTGCGTTTGGAGGGTGGTGAACATGGCAATCATGGCTTCGGTTGCTTCTCTATTTTCTTCTGCCATTGCGTACTACAAGGGAAGAAGACAAGTTATGCTGCTCCTAAATTATTAGGAGGGTTTTCTTTTATAAGGGGATTCGGAAAAATGCAAAAGGAAAAAATCTGAGAAATGGAAAATTCGAAGATATGAAGATTTAAATAAAAAGGAAACTTTCTTGACAATTATTGCTAGCTGTCCAATTCGAATTCTTTTGGTATTTTTCCTATTTTCTTTTTCTTTTCTTTTAATTTAACTTAAAAATAATAGAAATATGATTCTAACAAAAAGGAAAGTCGAAAATAGCAATGCAAGAATGATTCTAGAACCTAGTGATGCACGTAGGAACTAGATGCACTCGGTATGAGTTTAAATGTTATTTTTTTATTTTCTTGATTGAAACTTAAACTAATGCAAGAACAAGAAACAAAACAAGTTAAAGGATAGAAACAACCTGGTTTAGGAGCTTTAAGCTCTGATACCAAAAATGATACAAGCCTCGATTCAAGGCTTATATGCGTGTGGGCTGTTTGGAGAAGGTTAGGTGAGAAACTCGACCTTAGACTTCTTGGATATGGGTTTTTGCGTAGGTATTCGATGGAGGGGTGAGGTGAACCACACGAGGGGTGATGAACCTCATGATAAATCACAAGCTTAGAGCTAGGAGGGCTGGTCTCAACTAGGTTCTAAGCGCACAAGATTCTTAGAGAGAAAACTTGTTGGAAGAAAGTTCTACTTTATTAATATCAAAAAGGTTGTCGAACTACAATGCTGGAAGGAGCCTTATTAATATGCTCGACAGCTTGACATTCTAGGGTCGACTCAAAGAAAGAAAAGGAAAGTTTACAAAAGTGCACAAATGGAAAATATACAAAGTGCATAACCGAAAAAGGACCTATTCCTAAAATGTCTTTGACTCAAAAATGTAAACAATCTAGATCCTACCCTCCAAAGCAGAAAGAGGCATATATTCGAATTGAAACTACCTTACTTACCTCACGGCCATGAAATGGAAGGTGGCCATCCTTGTGGCATGCACGCGCCTTGCTCCTAGTCTTTGACTTGGAGTAGGGTTAGGAATCTTTGGGCCCTGACCTCTCTTGCCACTAAAGCCCAAGACTCTGAAGTCCCTCGCATTGTTGAGAAGGCTTTGAACTCTTCTTTGCACTTCTGGCCCATTGTCCTTAGTCGATCTTCCTCTAGGAGCTTGTCGACCCTTAAGCTGAACTTGTGGAAGAGTGCTCTTGATCTGCTCCTTGTCATTGCTCCTGCTGGCACTACTGGTGTAGAGACTTCCTCTAGATGCATGTCCTGAAGCTGGTAGCTTAACTGGTCCGAGTCTCCTTGTGTAGAAGTTGAAATGCTCGTGTACTCGGCTGGATCGGCTGTACCGGCTGGACTGTGTGAGGTACTGGCCGGAATGCCTTCTGGACCGGCCAAGTTGATCCCGGAGTCGGCGGCGTCACCAATGGGGCCGACGGTGTCATCAATGTCACCACCAATTTTTCTGGAGACTTGGGTCTCTCCGCCAGCAATGCTGATCGGTCCGGTCCTGTTCGTCGAGGGTCCGGCGGTACCGCTTGGGCCGGCAGACGTGCCAAATGGCCCGGCTGTCTCGAGCAAGCTTCCTAGTCGGACAGTCTGATCTCCTGGCCGGACATATGACCTGATGTCCTCATCAATTCTGGTCGGCCATTCTGGTCTTCTGGCGGGCCATACGATCTGATGCCCTCATCATGGAGGAGCTGGCCGTGGAAGACCCCCTAGAGATAGCACTCATAAGAGGCACAAGAGATTGTGTGATTGTGAACGAGAAGGCAATGTAATACGAGAAGATGCTGCACTCGCACCACACCAATAAGGGAGCAGGCTGTTTGCTGGAGATGCTGGAGGGCGTACCGGCTGTAGAGTCAAGTGAGGCTAGCAATGGTAAGTCTAGCAGTGAGGACAAGTTGGGTGCGCACAAGGTAGAAAAGGCAGACTCAAGATCAAGACCAAGTGATCTAAACTTCAAGCCCAAACTGTCAAGATACAAACAGGAGAAGGAAAAACAATCTAGGGCAAGGATCATGCATGAAAACGGAACTGGGAAACCTCCTGGACAGTCTCCAATCAATCACCAGGCTTATCTCGCTGGAGGACCTCCCTGGCCACTCCAACTACATGACAGCACACCCAAGAACGACAACACCATCTTTTCTCAACCCCTTCCAGCCAATAAATAGGTACCAATCACCCAAACTTGCCTTTGTTGTTATCATTTTTGTTTTCTTTATTTTCATCTCCCTCTTTCGTATTTATTTTCTCATTGAGACGGTGAGAGATAAGTAGGATGAGGGGGACACTGACGGTCACATTTGCATCATTTTGCATTGTACATATATTTATGCATTAAAAAGTACAAAAAATAAAAAAAACTAAAAAAAACCAAATAAATTTCATCATGCTTTTACACTCCATGTGTTAGGATTGAGTCTAGAATCATATAGGATTTTGTTGCATTTGCATATGGACCATGGTTATACTGTCTCCAATAAGTTGCACTTAGGACTAAAATTGGAACCCTTTCTAGGAGTACTATGATGCTTGCACCATTTCAAAACTTGGGAATCTTGTACTGTGCCACAACCTATTAGGTAGATTATTCTTGGTAATTGAACTGTGTCCATATTCTGTCAAGATACAAACAGGAGAAGGAAAAACAATCTAGGGCAAGGATCATGCATGAAAACGGAACTGGGAAACCTCCTGGACAGTCTCCAATCAATCACCAGGCTTATCTCGCTGGAGGACCTCCCTGGCCACTCCAACTACATGACAGCACACCCAAGAACGACAACACCATCTTTCTCAACCCCTTCCAGCCAATAAATAGGTACCAATCACCCAAACTTGCCTTTGTTGTTATCATTTTTGTTTCCTTTATTTTCATCTCCCTCTTTCGTATTTATTTTCTCACCGAGACGGTGAGAGATAAGTAGGGTGAGGGGGACACTGACGGTCACATTTGCATCATTTTGCATTGTACATATATTTATGCATTAAAAAGTACAAAAAATTAAAAAAAAAACTCAAAAAATCAAATAAATTTCATCATGCTTTTACACTCCATGTGTTAGGATTGAGTCTAGAATCATATAGGATTTTGTTGCATTTGCATATGGACCATGGTTATACTGTCTCAATTAAGTTGCACTTAGGACTAAAATTGGAACCCTTTCTAGGAGTACTATGATGCTTGCACCATTTCGAAACTTGGGAATCTTGTACTATGCCACAACCTATTAGGTAGATCATTCTTGGTAATTGAACTGTGTCCATATTCTGATAAAATTTAAGAAAAAAATAGCTACAACAAAGCCTCCTAGTAATCCAATCTATCCCAAACTATGTGATGCCATGCATTATGCTTCATTTATTAGCCTTTACTTAAGCAGCACCAATGATCAGTTTAGAATGATCATTTTAACTAACTGATCCAATTACATGTACACATTAAATCGTTTTTAACTTTTGAGTTAAAGCTCAAAATGACATGATTCCAACATCCATGTTAATCTAGCTGAATTTTACGTACTGTGACAACATTTGATACTAAAACAGCTACGAAAAAGCCTCCAAGTAATCCAATGTATCCCAAACTGGATGATGCCATTAATTATGCTTCATTTATAAGCTTTTACTCAAGGAGCACCATTGATCAGTTTAAAATGATCATTTTAACTAACTGATAACTTGACATATCCGCAATAAATCGTCTTTAACTTTTGATTTAGAGCTCAAACTGACAAGGGTCCAACGCCCAGTCAAACTAGCTTAATTTTCCATATTGTGACAACATTTCAGACTAAAAGAGATATGAAAAAGCCTCCAAATAATCTAATGTATCCCAAAATGCGTGATGCCATGCATTATGCTTCATTTATAAGTTTGTATCAAGGAGCGCCAATGAATAGTTTAGAACGATCATTTCGACTTCCCGATCAATTTGACATGTCCACACTAAATCTTATGTAACTTTTGATTTATAGGTCAGAATGATACGAATCCAACGCCTACCTTAAGCTAGATCAATTTTTTATATTGTGACAAAATTTAACACCAAAATAGCTGCGAAAAAGTTTCGAGGTAATCCAATCTATCCCAAATTACGTAATTTCATGCCTTATGCTTGACTTATAAGCCTTTACTCAAGGAGCACCAATGATCAGTTTAGAATGATCGTTTTAACTAGCTGATCAACTTGACATGTCCGCACTAAATGGTCTTTAACTTTTGATTTAGAGCTCAAAATGACATAAGTCCAACGCCCATGTTAGGCTAACTCAATTTTCCATATTGTAAGAACATTTGAGACTCAATGAGCTAATACAAAGCCTTCAAGTAATCCAATGTATCCCAAACTACAATATGCCATGCATCATGCTTAATTTATAAGCCTTTTCTCGAGAGGTACCAATGATCAGTCTAGAATGATCATTTTAATTTGCCGATCAACTTGACATGCCCGCAATAAATCGTCCGTAACTTTTGATTTTGAGTTTAGAATGATACGAATCCAACACCCACGTTAACCTTGCTCAATTTTCTATATTGTGCAACATTTGAGACTCAAACATCTAAGAAAAGCCTCCAAGTAATCCAATGTATCCCTTCATTTATAAGCCTTTACTCATTCTGAACTCAACCTATTAGGTAGATCATTCTTGGTAATTGAACTGTGTCGATATTCTGATAAAATTTAAGAACAAAATAGCTTCGACAAAGCCTCCTAGTAATCCAATCTATCCCAAACTATGTGATGCCATGCATTATCCTTCATTTATTAGCCTTTACTCAACCAGTACCAATGATCAGCTTATAATGATCATTTTAACTAGCTGATCAAATTGACATGTCAGCACTCAATCGTCTTTATCTTTTGATTTAAAGCACAAAATGACATGAGTCCAACACCCAGGTCAAACTAGCTCAATTTTCCATATTGTGACAACATTTGAGACTAAAAGAGCTAGGAAAAAGCCTCCAAGTAATCCACTGTATCCTGAACTGCGTGATGCAATGCATTATGCTTCATTTATAAGCTTTTACTCAAGGAGCACCAATGATCAGTTTGGAATGATCATTTTAACTAGCTGATCATCTTGACATATCCGCACTAAATCGTATTTAATTTTTTATTTAGATGTCCAAATGACATGAACCAACCACCAACATTTAGCTAGCACAATTTTCTATATTCTGTTAACATTTGAGAGTGAAATAGTTATGACAAAGCCTCCAAGTAATCCAATGTATCTCAAACTGCGTGATGCCATGCATTATGCTTTATTTATAAGCCTTTACTCAAGGAGCAACAATGATCAGTTTAGAGTGATCATTTTAATTGTCCAATCAACTTGATATATATGAACTAAATTGTCCCTCACTTTTGATTTATAGTTCAAAATGAAACGAATCCAACGTCCACATCAAGCTAGTTCGAATTTCTATAATGTGACAAAATTTCAAACGTAGTTATGACGTAATTTCAGACGCCAACATTTAGCTAGCACAATATTCTATATTCTGTTAACATTTAAGAGTGAAATAGTTATGACAAAGCCTCCAAGTTATCCAATGTATCTCAAACTGCGTGATGCCATGCATTATGCTTTATTTATAAGCCTTTACTCAAGGAGCAACAATGATTGGTTTAGAGTGATCATTTTAATTGTCCAATCAACTTGATATGTATGTACTAAATTGTCCCTCACTTTTTATTTATAGTTCAAAATGAAATGAATCCAACGTCCACATTAAGTTAGTTCGAATTTCTATAATGTGACAAAATTTCAGACAAAAATAGCTATGACAAAGCTTCCAGGTAATCCAATCTATCCCAAACTGCGTAATGCCATGCATTATGCTTCATTTATAAGAATTTATTCAAGTAGCGCCAATGATGAGTTTAGAATGATCATTTAACTGGCTGCTCAAGTTGACATGTCCGCACTAAATCTTCTATAACTTTTAATTTAGAGTTAAGAATGGCATGTCCAAACTAAATTGTCTGTAACTTTTGATTTAGAGTTCAAAATGACACGAATCCAACACCCACATTAATCTAGTTCAATTTTCTATATTCTGAAAAATTTAAGACAAAAATAGCTATGACAAAGCCTCATAGTATTCCAATCTGTCCCAAACTATGTGATGCCCTGCATTATGGTTCATTTAATAGCCTTTACTAGAGGAGCACCAATGATCAGTTTAGAATGATCATTTTAACTAACGGATCAGATTACATGTACCCACTAAATTGTCTTTAAATTTTGATTTAGAGCTCAAAATGACATGAGTCCAACGCCCTAGTAAGCTGTCTGAATTTTTCTTATTGTGACAAAATTATTGACCAAAATAGCTACGACAAAGCCTCTAATTAATCCAATCTATCCCAAACTGCATGATGTCAAGCATTATGCTTCACACATAAGCCTTTACTCAAGGACCGCCAATGATGAGTTTAGAATGATCATTTTAACTAGCTGATCATCTTAACTAGCTGATCATCTTAACTAGCTGATCATCTTGACATGTCCGCACTAAATCTTCTTTACCTTTTGATTGAGAGCTCAAAATGGCATGAACCAACCGCCCACGTTAAGATATCTCAACTTTCTATATTCTGACAATATGTGAGACTGAAACAGTTACGAAAAAATCTCCAAGTAGTCCAATGTATCAATAACTGCATGATCTCATGCATAATACTTAATTTATATGCATTTACTCAAGGAACAACAATTATCAGTTTAGAAATATCATTTTAATTGTCCAATCAACGTGACATGTCCATTCTAATTCGTCCGTACCTTTTGATTTAGAGTTTAAAATGACATGAATCCCAAACCCACGTCAAGCTATCTCAATTTTATATATTGTGAAAAAAGTTAATACCAAAATAGCTATGAAAAAGCCTCCTAGTAATCCAACCTATCTTAAACTATGTGATGCCATGCATTATACTTCATTTATTAGCCTTTATTCAAGAAGCACCAATGATCAGTTTAAAATGATCATATTAACTAACTGATCAAATTCCATGTCCGCACTAAATCATCTTTAACTTTTGAATTAGAGTTCAAAATGACATTATCCAACGCCTAAGTTAAGCTAGCTCAATTTTCCGTATTGTGACAAAATTATAAACCAAAATAGCTACGACAAAGCCTCCAAGTAATCCCAAACTGCGTGATGCCACGCATTATGCTTTATTTATAAGCCTTTACTCAAGGAGCGCTAGTGCTGAGTTTAGAATGATCATTTTAACTAGCTGATCATCTTGACATGTCCGCACTATATTTTTTTAACTTTTGATTTAGAGCTAATAATGACATGAACCAACCGCCCACGTTAAAATAGCTCAATTTTTATAGTGATAACATTTGAGACTGAAAGAGGTACTATAGTGCCTCCAAGTAATCCAATGTATCCCACACTGCATGATGCCATGCATTATGGTTCATTTATAATTCTATATTCAAGGAGCACCAATGATCCGTTTATAATGATAATTTTAACTGGCCAATAAACTTGACATGTATGTACTAGTTCGTCCATAACATTTGATTTAGAGTTTAAAATGACACGAATCCAACGCCCACGTTAAGCTAGGTCAATTTTATATATCCTAAAAACCGTTAAGACCGAAATAGATACGATAAAGCATCCTAGTAATCTAATCTATCCCAAATTATGTGATGTCATGCATTATACTTCCTTTATTAGCCTTTACTCAAGGAGCACCATTGATCAGTATAGAATGATCATTTTAACAAGCCGATATAACTTGACATGTCCGCACTAAATCGTCTTTAGCTTTTTTATTTAGAGCTCAAAATGACATGAAAGCAACGCCCACGTTAAGCTAGCTCAATTTTCTATATTGTGACAATATTTGAGACTGAAAGAGCTACAATAAAGCCTCCAAGTAATCCAATGTATTCCAAACTACTTGATGTCATGCATTATGTTTCATTTATAAGCCTTTACTCAAGGAGCACCAAAGATCAGTTGAGAATGATCATTTTAACTAGCCGATAATCTTTAAATGTGTGCACTAAATCGTACATAACTTTTGATTTAGAGTTCAGAATGTCACGAATCCAATGCTCACCTTGAGCTACCTCAATTTACAATATTGTGACAACATTTGAGCCTGAAAGAACTAGGAAAAAGCATCCAAGTAATCCATTGTATCCCAAATTGCGTGATGCAATGCATTATTCTTCATTTATAAGCCTTTACTCAAGGAGCACCAATGATTAGTTTAAAATGATCATTTCAACTAGCTAATCAACTTGACATGTTCGCACTAAATCCTCTTTACCATTTGATTTATAGTTCAAAATGATATGAGTCCAAAGCCCACGTTACGGTAGCTCAATTTTCCATATTGTGACAACATTTGAGACAGAAAGATCTACTACAAAGCTTCCAATTAATCCAATGTATCCCAAACTGCATGATGCCATATGTTACTCTTCATTTATACGCCTTTACTCTAGGAGCACCAACGATCAATTTAGAATGATTATTTTAACTGGCTGAATAACTTGACATGTCCGCACTAAATCTTCTGTAACTTTTGATTTAGAGTTTAGAATGACATGAATCCAACACCCTCGTTAAACTAGCTCAATTTTCTATATTGTGATAGCATTTGAGACTAAAAGAGCTACGATAAAGCCTCCAAGTAATCCAATCTATCCCAAATTATGCGATGTCATGCATTATGTTTCATTTATAAGCCTTTACTCAAGTAGCACCAAATATCAGTTTAGAATATTCATTTTAACTCGAAGATAACCTTGACATGTCCGCACTAAATCATCAGTAACTTTTGATTTAGAGTTCAAAATGACATGAATCCAATGCCCACGTTAAGCAAACTCAGTTTTCTATATTGTGACATAATTTAAGACCGAAATAGCTACGACAAAGCCTCCAAGTTATCCAATCTATCCCAAACTGTGTGATGCCAATCAATGCTTCATTTATAAGCCTTTACTCAAGGAGCACACCTAATTAGTTTACACTGATCATTTTAACTAGCTTATCAACTTGATATGTCCACACAAAATCGCCTTTAACTTTTGATCTCAATTTTTATAGTGACAACTTTTGAGACTGAAAGAGCTACTACAGAGCCTCCACGTAATCTAATGTATTGTAAACTGCATGATGACACGCATTACTCTTCATGTATAAGCCTTTACCAAAGGAGCACTAACGAGTAGTTTAGAATGATCTATTTAACTGGCCCATCCACACTAATTTATCCATAACATTTGATTTAGAGTTCCGAATGACACGATTCCAACGCTCACCTTAAGCTAGCTCAATTTTCTGTATTGTGAAAATATTTGAGACTGAAAGAGTTAGGAAAAAGCATCCAAGTAATCCAATGTATCCCAAACTGCGTGATGCAATACATTATTCTTTATTTATAAGCCATTACTCAAGGAGCACCAATGATTTGTTTAGAATGATCATTTTAACTAGCTAATCAACTTGACATGTCTGCACTAAATCGTCTTTAACTTTTGATTTATAGCTCAAAATGACATGAGTCTAACGCCCACGTTACGATAGCTAAATTTTCCATATTTTGAAAACATTTCAGACTAAAAGAGCTACTAAAAAGCCTCCAAGTAATCCAATGTATCCCAAAATGCGTGATGCCATGCATTACTCTTCATTTATACACCTTTACTCAAAGGAGCACGAGTTATCAGTTTAGAATGATCCCTTTAACTACCAAACTGTGTAATGTCATGCAGTATGCTTCATTTATTAGCCTTTACTCAAGGAGCACCAATGATCAGTTAAGAATTATCATTTTAACTAATTGATCAACTTGACATGTCCGCACTAAATCGTCTGTCACTTTGTATTTAGAGTTCAGAATTACATGAATCCAATGCCCACGTTTAGCTAGCTCAATTTTCTATGTTGTAACAAAATTTAACAATAAAATAGCTACGGAAAATCCTTTAAGTTATCCAATTTATCCCAAACTGCGTGATGCCATGCATTATGCTCCATTTATAAGCCTTTACTCAAGGGGCATCAAGGATCAATTAAGAATGATCGTTTTTAATAGCTGGTCAACTTGACATGTCGGCACTAAATCGTCTTTAACTTTTGATTTAGAGCTCAAAATAACATGACTCCAACTACTAGTTAAAATGATCATTTTAATCTGATAATTGGTGCTCATAAAGCAAAGGATTACAAATGAGGCATAATGCATGACATCACGTAGTTTGGGATAGATTGGATTTCTTGGAGGCTTTTTCACAGCTATTTTGGTCATAATTTTTGGCAAATATAGAAAATAGTGATAGCTTTGCTTGGGCATTGGATTCATATAATTCTGAAATAAAAATCAAAAGTTACAGACGATTTAGTGTGGACATGTCAAGTTGATCGGTTAGTTAAAATGATCTTTCTAAACTTCTCATTGGTGCTCATTGAGTAAAGGCTTATTAATGAAGCATAATGCATAGCATCAAGCGGTTAGTGATAGATTAGATTAGTTGGAGGCTTTTTCGTAGCTATTTTAGTCTGAAAACTGAGCTAGTTTAACGTGGGCGTTGGAATCGTGGCATTCTGACCTCTTAATGAAAAGTTACGGATGATTTTGTCGGACATGTCAAGTTGAGCGGCGAGTTAAAATGATCATTCTAAATTGATCATTGCTGCTGATTGAGCTAAAGCTGATTGGTGAAGAATAATGCATGGCATCAAGCAATTTGCGATAGATTGGATTACTAGTAGTCTTTGTCATAGCTACATCAGTTTTAAATTTTTTCACAATATAAAAATTTATCTAGCTTAACATGGGCATTGGATTCGTGTCATTCCCAGCTCTGAATCAAAAGTTACAGAATATTTAGTGCGGACAAGTCAAGTTTATCGGCCAGTTAAAATTAACATTCTAAA
Organism: Pugionium cornutum; assembly: GCA_018901935.1. Taxonomy (NCBI): domain Eukaryota; kingdom Viridiplantae; phylum Streptophyta; class Magnoliopsida; order Brassicales; family Brassicaceae; genus Pugionium; species Pugionium cornutum. The sequence continues at coordinate 1,966,493 of JAENJI010000012.1, read as the reverse complement.
CTGATCACTGGTGCTAAATGAGTAAAGCCTTATTAATGAAGCATAATGCATGGCATCAAGTTGTTTTCGATAGATTGGATTACGTGGAGGCTTTATCGTAACTATTTGCGTCTTAAATTTTGTCCTAATTTAGAAAACTGAGTTAGCTTAATGTGGGCGGCCGATTCGTGTCATTTTAAGCTCTGAATCAAAAGTTACAGACGATTTTGTGTGGACATGTCAAGTTGATCGCCCAGTTCAAATGATCATTCTAAACTTATCGTTGGTGCTCATTGAGAGAAGGCTTGTTAATAAAGTATAATATGTGGCATCACACAGTTAGCAATAGATTCGATTACATGGAGGTTTTGTCGTAGCTATTTAGTCTTAAACTTTGGCACAATAGAGAAAATTGAGCTAGCTTAATGTGGGCGTTAGATTCGTGTCATTCTGAGCTATAAATCAAAAGTTAGAGATGATTTTGTGCGGAGATGTCAAATTGACCGGTGAGTGAAAATGATTATTTTAACCTGGTCATAGCGCATCATTGAGCAAAGGCTTATTAATGAAGCATATTGGGTGACATGACGGAGTTTTCGATACATTCAATTATTCGAGGCTTTGTCATAGTTATTTCAGTTCTAAATTTTTCACAATATAGACAATTGAGCTAGCTTACCATGAGCGTTCGATTCGTGTCATTCTGAGCTATAAATAAGAAGTTACAAACGATTTTGTGTTGACATATCAAGTTGATCAACTAGTTAAAATAATCATTTTAAACTTAGCATTGGTGCTCATTGAGAAAAGGCTTATTAGTGAAGCATAATGCGGGGCATCATGCAGTTAGCGATAGATTTGATTTCTTGGAGGCTTTGTCATAGCTATTTTAGTCTTAAATTTTGTAATAATAGAGAAAATTTGGCTAGCTTAACGTGGGCGTTCGATTCGTGTCATTTCAAACACTAAATCAAAAGTTACGGATGATTTAGTGCGGACATGTCAAGTTGATTGGCCAGTTAAAATAATCATTCTAAACTTATCATTGGTGCTCCTTGAGTAAAGGCTTACAAATAAAGCATAATCAATGGAATCACACATTTTGGGATAGATTGGATAAATTGGAGTCTTTGTCGTAACTCTTTTAGCCTCAAATATTGTAAATATGGAATATTTTGCTATTTTAAAGTGGGCATTGTATTCATGTCATTTTGATCTCCAAATTAAATTTTAAAGACGATTGCTTGGACAAGTCAACTTGATCACCTAGTTAAAATGTACAATCTTAGCTGATCATTGCTGCTCATTGAGTACTGGTTTACATATGAAGTATAATGCATGGCATCATGCAGTTTTGAATATATTGGATTACTTTAAGGTTTTGTCGTAGCTCTTTCAATCTCAAATGTTGTCACAATATGGAAAAGTGAGCTAGCTTAACGTGGACTCTTCCCATTTTGAGCTCTAAATTAAAAGTTAAAGACGATTTAGTGCGGACGTGCAAGTTGATCAGCTAGTTATAATGAACGTTCTAAACTGATCATTGGTGCTCGTTTAGTAAAGGAGTATAAATGAAGTATAATGCATGGCATCACGCAGTTTGGGATACATTGGATTACTAGAGGCTTTGTCGTAGCTCTTTCGGTCTTTAAATTTGTCACAATATTGAAAATTCAGCTAGGTTAACCTGGGCGTTGGGGATTCGTGTCCTTGTGAACTCTAAATCAGTAGTTACAAATGATTTAGGGCAGACATGTCATGTTGATCACCTAGTTAAAAGGATCATTCTTAACTGATCATTGGTGCTGCTTGAGTAAAGGCTTATAAATAAAGCATAATCCTTGGCAACACATAGTTTGAGATAGATTGGATTACTTGGAGAATTTGTCGTAGCTCGTTCAGTCTCAAATGTTGTCACAATATGGAATATTGAGCTAGCTCAAATTGGGCATTGGATTCATGACATTTTGAGATTTAAATCATACATTAAAGATAATTTTGTGCAGACATGTCAAGTTGACCGATGAGTTAAAATGATCAATCTAAACTAATCATTGGTGCTCATTGAGTAAAAGCTTATAAATGAAGCATAATGCATGGCATCAAACATTTTGCAATAGATTGGAATAGTTGGAGGATTTTTCATAGCTATTTCAGTCTGAAATTTTTTCACTATATAGAAAATTGAGGTAGCCTAACATGGGTGTTGGATTCGTGTCATTCTGAGCTCCGAATTAAAAGTTACATACTATTTAGTGCAGACAAGCCAAGTTGATCGGCGAGTGAAAATGATCACTTTAAACTGATCATTGGTTCTCATTGAGTAAAGGCTTATAAATGAAGCATAATGCATTGCATCATGCAATTTTCGATAGATTTCAAGACTTGGAGGCTTTGTCGTAGCTATTTCAGTTCTAATTTTTTTCACATGCCAAGTTGATCGACAAGTTGAAATGATCATTCCAAACTGATAATTGGTGCTCATTGAGTAAAGGCCTAGTAATGAATCATAATGCATGGCATTACGCATTTTGCGATAGATTCGACGACTTGGAAGCTTTTTCGTAGCTATTTAATTGTAAATTTTGTCACAATATAGAAAATTGAGCTAGCTTAACCTGGGCATTGGATTCGTGTTATTCTGATCTTTGCATCAAAGGTTACAGATGATTTTGTGCGGACATGTCAAGTTGATCGGAGATTTTAAATGATCATTCTAAAATGGTCATTGGTGCTCATTGAGTAGAAGCTTATAAATGAAGCATAATGCATTGCGTCAACCATTTTGCGATAGATTGAATTACTTGCAGGCTTCACAATATAGAAGATTGAGCTAGCTCAACGTTGGCGTTGGATTCGTGCCATTATGAGCTCTGAATCAATAGTTAAATACTATTTAGTGTAGACAAGTCCAGTTAATTGGCCAATTAAAATGATCATTCTAAATTGATCATTGGTACTCATTGAGTAAAGGCTTACTAATGAAGCATAATCTGTGGCATCACGCAGTTAGCGATAGATTCGATTACTTGAAGGCTTTGTCATAGCTAATTTAGTCTTAGATTTTGTAACAATAGAGAAAATTGGGCTAGTTTAGCATGGTCGTTGGATTCGTGTCATTCGGAACTCCGAATCAAAAGTTATAGACTATTTAGTGCGGACAAGTCAAGTTGATCTGCCACTTAAAATGATCATTCTAAACTGATCATTGGCGCTAATTGAATAAAGGCTTGCTAATGAAGCATAATGCATGGCACACACAGTTGTGATTGATTTGATGACTTGGAGGCTTTGTCGTAGCTATTTGAGTTCTAAATTTTGACAAGTTGATAGGCCAATTAAAATGATCCTTTTAAGACTTGACTTGTCCACACAAAATAGTCTACAACTTATCATTTTAAACTTATCATTGTGTTCATTGAGTAAAGGTTTAGTAATGAAGCAAAATGCGTGGTATCGCGCAATTTATGATAGATCGATGACTTGGAGGCTTTGTGTAGCTATTCAGTTATAAATTTTGTCACAATATATAAAATTGAGGTAGCTTAACGTGGGCATTGGATTCAAATCATTATGGGCTTTGAATCAAAAGTTACTGACGATTGTGTGCGGACATGTCAAGTTGATCGGCGAGTTAAAATGATCATTTTAAATTGATCATTGGTGATCATTGAGTAGAATCTTATTAATGAAGTATAATGTATTGCCTCAAGCATTTTGCGATAGATTCGATGACTTTGAGGCTTTGTCGTAGCTATTTTAGTTCTAAATTTTGTCAAACTATAGAAAATTGAGCTAGCTTAACGTGTGCGTTTGATTCGTATCTCTTTGAGCTCTGAAACAAAAGTTATGGACAATTTTGTGTGGACATGTCAAGTTGATCGGCCATTTAAAATGATCATTCTAAACTTATCATTGGTGCTCATTGAGTAAAGGCTTATTAATAAAGCATAATGCATGGTATCAAGCATTTTACGATAGATTTGATTACTTGGAGGCTTTGTCGTACCTATTCCACTCTTATATTTTTCACAATATAGAAAATTGAGCTAGCTTAACATGTGCGTTGTATTCATTTCATTCTGAGTTAAGAATCAAAAGTTACAGACTATTTAGTGCCGACGAGTCAAGTTGATCGGCCAGTTAAAATGAGCATTCTAAACTGATCATTGCTGCTCCCTGAGTAAAGGCTTATTCATGAAGCATAATGTGTGGTATCACAGAGTTTGCAATAGATTCGATTACTTGGAGGCTTTGTCGTAGCTATTTCAGTTCTAAATTTTGTCATATTATAGAATAATGACGTAGCTTAACGTTGTTGTTCGATTCGTGTCACTTAGAGCTCTGAATCATAAGTTATGGAAGATTTTGTGTGGACATGTCAAGTTGATCGGCCATTTAAAATGATCATTTTAAACTTATCATTGGTGCTCATTGAGTAAAGGCTTATAAATGAAGCATAATGCATGGCATCATGCGGTTAGCGATAGATTCGATTAGTTGGAGGCTTTGTCGTAGCTATTTTAGTCTGGAATTTTGTAACAATAGAGAAAACTTAGCTAGTTTAACGTGGGCGTTGGATTCGTGGCATTCTAAGCTCTTAATGAAAAGTTATGGATGATTTTGTTGGACATGTCAAGTTGAGCGGCGAGTTAAAATGATCATTATAAATTGATCATTGGTGCTCATTGAGCTAAAGCTGATTGGTGAAGAATAATGCATGGCATCAAGCAATTTGTGATTGATTGGATTACTAGTAGTCTTTGTCATAGCTACATCAGTCTTAAATTTTTTGCCAATATAGAAAATTTAGCTAGTTTAACATGGGAATTGGATTCGTGTCATTCTCAGCTCTGAATCAAAAGTTACAGAATATTTACTGCAGACAAGTCAAGTTGAACGACCAGTTAAAATGATCATTCTAAACTGATCATTGGTGCTAAATGAGTAAAGCCTTATTAATGAAGCATAATGCATGGCATCAAGCTGTTTGCGATAGATTGGATTATGTGGAGGCTTTGTCGTAGCTATTTGAGTCTTAAATTTTATCACAATTTAGAAAACTGAGCAAGCTTAACGTGGATGGCCGATTCGTGTCATTTTAAGCTCTAAATCAAAAGTTACAGACGATTTTGTGTGGACATGTCAAGTTGATCGGTTAGTTCAAATGATCATTCTAAACTCATCACTTGTGCTCATTGAGAAAAGGCTTGTTAATAAAGTAGAATATGTGGCATCAAGCAGTTTGCAAATATATTGGATAATTTGGAGGGTTTGTTGTAGCTATTTCAGTCTTAAATGTTTTCACAATATAGAAAACTGAGCGAGCTTAACATTGGCGTTGGATTCATGTCATTCTGAGCTCTAAATCAAAAGTAGTAGACTACTTAGTGGGTACAAGTCAAGTTGATCGTCCAGTTAAAATGATCATTTTAAACTTATCATTGGTGCTCAATGAGTAAAGGCTTATTAATGAAACAGAATGCATGGCATCACGTAGTTAGCGATAGATTCGATTAATTGGAGGCATTATCTTAGCTATTTTAGTCTTAAATTTTGTAACAATAGAGAAAATTGAGATAGGTTAACGTGGGCATTGGAATTTGTGGCATTCTATTCTCTTAATCAAATTACAGACGGTTTTTTTGGACGTGTCAAGTTGAGCGGCGAGCTGAAATGATCATTCTAAATTGATCATTGGTGCTCATTGAGTAAAAGCACACTGATGAAGCATAATGCATGGCATCAAGCAGTTTGCGATAGATTGGATTAGGGGGAGGCTTTGTCGTAGCTATTTCATTCTTATTTTTTTCACAATATTGAAAATTGAGCTAGCTTAACATCGGCGTTGGATTCATGTCATTCGGAGCTCTAAATCAAAAGGTACAAACTATTTAGTGCAGACAAGTCAAGTTGATCGGCCAGTTAAAATGATCATTCTAAGCTGATCATTCGTGCTCATTGAGTAAAGGCTTATTAATGAACCATAATGTGTGCCATCACGTAGTTAGCGATAGACTCGATTACTTGGAGGCTTTGTCGTCGCTATTTTAGTCTTAAATTTTGTAACAATAGAGAAAACTGAGCTAGCTTAACGTGGGCGTTGGATTCGATTAGTTGGAGGATTTGTCGTAGCTATTTAAGTCTTCAATTTTGTCACAATATAGAAAATTTAGCTTGCTAAACGTGGGCGTTGGATTCTTGTCATTCTTAGCTCTGAATTAAATGTTACGGACGATGTTCTGTGGACATGCAAAGTTGATCGGTCAGTTAAAATGATCACTCTAAACAGATCACTCGTGCTCATTGAGTAAAGGCTGGCATCACGTAGTTTGCGATTGATTCGATTACTTGGAGGCTTTGTCGTAGCTATTTACATCTTCAATTTCGTCACAATATAGAAAATTGAGCTAGCTTTGCGTGCGCATTGCATTCGTGTCTTTCTAAGCTCTGAATCAAAAGTTACAGACGATTTTGTGCATGTCAAGTTGACCGGCGAGTTAAAATGATCATTCTAAACTGATCATTGGTTCTCATTGAGTAAAAGCTTATAAATGAAGAAAAAATGCATGGCATGAAGCATTTTGTAATAGATTGCATTACTTGGTGGCTTTGCCTATTGACATAGGAAAATCAAATAAGACCTATCTTGACCTACAAGGCAAGTGTGAGCACGAAAATTCAGTTTGAATAACAAGAGAAATGAAAAAGGATGGGTTATTATTAACCACATGGTTGAAATGGTTAAATAGCTACCTTGGGAGAAGAACAAGGTGGAAAAGTCATGCCCATGCTGCACACAGTCTTGGCAACCACACCAAACAGTCATGCCCATGCTGCACACAGTCTTGGCAACCACACCAAACAGTCATGCCCATGATGTCTCCTCTCTTCTCATTGGTTGTTGACAGGCTCCTCCTCTATTCAAACTCATCCACAAGTTTGAATTCGTTTTCTTTTGTGTTCACATTGTAAATCCTCTTTAAAAGGGCTGTAAAGACTCAATGTATAATATACTCTTAGGAGATTCTTCTCCATAAGTCTAAGTCATTTCTCATTTTCTCATACTTCTCTATAATCTCAATATTCTTACATGGTATCAGAGCATAAGATCATTCTCTTATCTTTTCTACTCAAATCTCTCAGTTTCTAATCTAAAATTCTGTCAAAATCTCTCAGTCTTTAGACTAAAACCTCACGGTTTCATTCAACCATAAAAGCTGCTTCCTTTGAGCTCTTCAAAGCCTAACAATGGAGGACACAGTTCAAATTAGTTCCAGCCTGAAACCTACGGTGATAGCAGTAGTTCTCAAAGGCTTGAACTACACATTATGGTCAAGAACCATCAAGACAGCCATTTGTGGCAAAGGACTTTGGAATCACATCTTGGAGGATAATACTCCATCTATAGATGATCCAAAGGAGAAGAAGGATGAGGCAAAAAGAAAAGAAGAAGCTAGGTGGTTCCAAGAAGATCAATCAGTCCTTGGATACCTCCAAAATTCATTGGACCCATCCATTTTTGAAGCTTATTCACATTGTGAAACTGCCAAGTCTCTTTGGGACACTCTCAAGAGGGTGTATGGGGATGTTTCAAACCTCAGCCGTGTGTATGAGGTTAAGAAGGCTCTCAATGATCTACACCAAGAGGATATGGAGTTCACAAAATTCCTGGGCAAGTTCCAGTCAACATGGTCCGAGCTTGACATGTTGAGAGCAAGTTCTATGGATCCAAAGGTGCTTAATGAAAGGAAGGAACAAGACAAGATATTTGGGCTCCTTCTCAACCTAAATCCAGTCTTTAAGGATGTGATTAAGTCCATCCTGAGAGAGCCAAAACTCCCTGATTTCAAAGAGGTGTGCTCACGGATTCAAAGGGAGCAAGGCAACATTGGTTTGTTTGGTGGTAAAGGAGAACTAGTCATGGCCAACAAAAGCGTGTTTAAGCAAGAAGATAGGAAGAGTGTGATGTGTGAGCATTGTAAGAGGAATGGCCACATCAAGGACAAGTGCTGGATACTTCATCCTCATCTCAAGCCAAACCGGTTCAAGGATTCATAGGCTAACATCTCTCAAATGGTTGCGACTGAACCGGCAAGTTCATCCAACCAAGGAGGAGAGCTAGCTATGAATGTATCCATGGAGTATGTTAAGAAGAGTGACTTGGAGGATCTAATCAAGGCCTAACTCTCCGGTATCACACTCTACTCCCATAAATCGCTTGATAAACCAGATCATAAGTTGGTAGTGGATTCAGGTGCTTCTCACCATATGATTAGCAATGCTAGGTTGTTAATGAACATTGAACCATGTCTAGGACAAGTAACTATAGCTGATGGTAAGGGTATTCCAATTGAAGGAACCGGAAAATTAAGACTATTTGACAAAGAAACTAATGCATTCTTTGTACCTAAATTTAAGTCTAATCTAGTTTCTGTCAAAAGGCTACTAAAGACCTCAATTGCAATGTTACATTTGGG